>CAJQZJ010032684.1:2919543-2942038 GCA_907164525.1 Lophiomys imhausi
GTGTGTGTGTGTGTGTGTGTGTGTGTGTGTGTGTGTGTGTGTGTGTGTGTGTGTGTGGAGTGGGGGTGGGGTGGGGTGGGGTGGGGGGAAGGGATATGGGCTTCTGTGAACTGTGCCACTTCTAAGCCTTCCTGCACCACCCATCTGTGCTCAGTCTCCTTCCGGTAAACAAGAGCATGAATGTAATATACACCATGAGCCAGCTCTGAGTATTTTACCAGTGAGCTATCACTAGGAAGCACGTGATCTGCGTTAGTCGCTTTTCTATAACTGTGACAACATACCTGAAAACTTAAATTTACTTACAAGGAAGGAAGGTTTAAATCTCTAGTCTACTGGCTCCGTTGTGGAACTCTGTGACAACCACATTTGAAAACAAGACTTAAGGAGGTGATGGAACAATATGTAACTATTGTAGTTATATATTGATAGACTGTACTGCATAGAGGAAGTGGCCGAGCAAGGTCTTAGAGTGGGAAGCTCCTTCACAAGGTGGAGGAACAGCAAGGATACTCATATAGTCGGACCCAGATATTTACCACTCAAAAGTAGCAGAAAAGCTTCCTAGACATTAGATTTGCCCCTCCCTTCCCATAAAAAAAGACAGCTAATTCCCAAATAAGTTTGACCTCTGGGGTCTGTATTAGTCTGGCTAGTCCACAAATGCTGTAGCAGCAGGTTTCTGTGGCTGCCCACAAAGCTCCGAGGGTTGGGAAAGTAACACTTGGTATGTTGCCTGAGCACTTCTGTGAGTGGCAGGTATACTGTGGAGCACGCAGACACTTGGAGCTCCAGCCCTAAGGATAGCCTCTGGCTCACCTGCCTGCTTTCCTGCACAGACTAACTTGAGAAGACCAGCATCAAGAACCACTCAAAGCAAGCCCAATGTACATGACTCTTCTGGCATAATTCTTAGGAACTTTAGGCACATGTTCCTGCTTTTTCCATAGCAAGGACGAGGTGGCACAGGGCTGGAGAGAGAGGGCACAATGGAGACCATTCCTCCTGACTCTGAGTGTATCAGCCACATATGCCTTCACTTAATAGGAAGCTCGTTTGCGTCTCTGCTCCACCCTCCTCCCCACCCCATTCCTCTCTCTTTTCAAAGGAAGACCATAGCTGTATTTTCATTCTTGTTGTTTTAGTGGATTGTGAATCACGAGAGAAAAAGTTTCAAACAATGAAAAAATTAAGAGCTTCTGAACAGACTGTCTTCAAACAGCCTCTTGAGACCTATTAACTGATTAGAGGGAAGGAAATGGGAGTTGCAAGGTGGGGTTGGTGCAACACACCCCCACCCTTCCCGCCTTTTTATAGGCTCTAGAGGAGTCGCTTGGATGCTGAAAGTCAAGCGCACAGAGATAATTATCTTTCAAACTAACCCTATAAAAACATCATCAAGACTGGTGGGTCCCAGATGTGGTGGATACCAGCGCAGGAATTTGGGGAAGGGTGTGTTTCTTTTCTGGATCCTGACCTCTATCTAGCCAGCCAGTCTCCAGGCTCTGTGCCCAGAACCAGGTCCTCCATTCCCAAAGGAAACAGTCTTGATGCTGGTGATGTATTAACCTAATAAATGATCATTTTATTTGTCTGTCAAGTAGCTGTAGTTCGAGTTTTTATCCATCTTGTACAATAGACACTGTGTGATTCTGAATGCCAGGAACTTAATCGGATCACAGGAAACCGTGACAAGATCCAGAGGTTTGTGCTAGTATATTGCAGTGAATTTTCCTAGGATCTTATCGAAATAGAGAAGTTAAGTCTTTCTTCTTGGCTCTATCTCAGAAAGAGGGTCAAGCAGGCATTGATTGCCAAGCTGTCAGAGATCCTTCCTACAAGGCCTTTCAGATGATTCCCGCCTCTCCAAGGTCCTTTACAATGGGAGGGAAAGGATGGGACCTCACACATAGTAAGCAAGAGCTCTACCATTGAGTCACAGCCATAGCCCCTCAGTTTAATTTTAAATAAAGAGCAGGCATATCATAAATCTGACTGATGTGGGTTAGGAAACCTGTCAAGCTGAAGAACATTGCATCATCCTCATCTCAATCCACTAAGGAGAGGGCCACCAGGGGTGTGGGTGTAACCCTGTTGTGTACATATGTGTTATATATGGAGACACACAGATGCAGATATAAACAGACAGCAGTATGTACATCTCTTTTAAAAGGCAATAGCAAAAACGACACACTGTGGTTCCTTTATGGTCCAGAATAAGACATCAGACAGAAGAGGAAAAGGGGTTAAGACATATTCAGATTGAAGTGGCCACGCCCTTAGCTTAACTCTTACCCCTTTTCCTGTAAACTCCTCTCCAACAGACAGCTGCTTGTAAGAGGAACACCTCTTTTACAAAATGTTCTGTGTTCACATCAGTCTGTGTTACTCAGAACAAACTCTTTCTTGCTAGCAGAGGTAGGTTAGTTGCAGGGCCCTTTAAGCTATCATTAAACCGGAAAGCAACCGAGTCCTGATGTCTTCAAATCATACATTTAGTAGCCTCACAAGTCTGACAAAGTTCATAATGACATCTAGACATAAAACATAGACACAAATATATGGGAAATACCAATGAACTCCATGAAACAGATAGTAATTTGGCTTCTCCTTGATGAACGGCCATGCTGGGCCATGGCAAGCCATCTTCTTTTTATGTTCCGCTTGCTTGCTGGCCTGGCTGTCCACATGTTTTCTGGTTCTCTTGCTGCTGGAAGTGGATCTCTGGCATCAGGCATAAAGAGGAAGAATTCATCTTCTTTGTAAACGTCTAGAAGCAGAGATATAGGTAAGACAGGGTCTTTCTCACAGGGATGGGAAATTGCGCATTCACAGCAGGTGTTCAGGCTCTCTGTCCTGTGTCTCAAATACATGCCCCACCACTTTGCCACCCTCCATCTCTGCTAAGTGTCCACTGTTCATTCTGGACTTGCAGCTCTATCAGGGAGAACGTTGAGGGCAGAGACCTTTTCATCTGTATTAAGTTCTGATGCACAAACACAGTCAAACCCATCATAGTTCATCTGATGCAGAGAGGGATTCACAGGCACCAGGTCAGAGCAGAACCCATTCCCCTGGGTGCCAAGGTGGTCACCCTTTCTTCTCCTGCAAATAGCAAAAAATGCAAAGCCGCACACCTGTCTTAAAGATTCTATGAGGCCAAATAACTGACTGAGGTTATAGGAGTTAAAATGTTGCAGACCAAACTATCTAGAGCTATTTTTAGTTCCATTGAAAGCCGTTCATTGCCCACCCCTATGTATCTGCCTAACATCCTGTTCTTAGCAGACCACTAGCTTCCACCAATCCAAAAGCCAAGCCTGTCATCAGATAACATTTGAAATCTACATCAGGGCTTACTTGTGGTCTCCACAAATGTATTTCATGTTGGATAAATGCTTTGATTTTTGACTTTTTTTGTTCTGTAACTAATAAACTGTCTGTGACCACTTCCCATGGTGGAATCTGTCTTTTGAGATAACCTGAACCTATGTTTTCAGGCCATGGTCACTCATATTTAGATCCCCACATTCTCTTGAGGTAAGGGCTAGGCTTTACATCCATACACTCACACTGGAACCTGTAGCCTATGATACTGTCCGAGCTGGCCCACAAGGCTTGTTCACCTCCACAGTGGCCTAATGTTTTTGTGGCCTGGCCTCTTCTCCATCATGTTCACAGATACTCCTACCTGGCTCACCTCGGGACTGCTGCAGGAGGTGGGGATCTTTCTCAATGTGATCTTCTTTCATCTCTAACTGTGTGAGCAGAAAGAGCTGCTGGAACAGGGTGAAAACACAGTGTTCGCCAATTTGAAACTTTCCAGAGAATCTTAATGAGTCATCCAGCTACTAGTACCTTTCTCAATTTATTCTTAGATGCATGGGCCTTGCCTCTTCCAGAATCTTGCTCTTTAAATGGTTATTATATTTAAGGTCAAACAATTGTTAACCTACCTAACTCCAGTGTCTCTTCTACAGGCTTAGAACAGATGGACTCACAACCCTTTATTTGTGCAGGAAGTCCCAGCAAGCTCTGCAGCCATATGACCTACACAGTCCCCGTATCACACACCCACTGGGGTGCTTTCCCGTCGGTACACTGGAGCTCACTCTGGATGGAACATGGGGCCACACAGCAAGGCACACAGGCCAGAGCATCCCTCAGTCCTCAGGAAGGCACAGCTATGGTGAAGCCTGAAGGGGTGGCCCCAGGCTGCCTGCTCTTTATCCCAAGTGTGGGCTTTGTCCTTCATCTGTACTGTTTCTTCCTATGAGATCCAGGGCAGCGTTTGAGCCTGCTGATACTTTCTGGTTTGTAATTGCACACTGGCTGTTCCTTTTCTGTTTGATCTCCACAAAGGCAGTAAGTGTGCCTGCTGTGTCTTCCTGGCAACTCCTAGATAACGAGGAGTTCTCCTCAGATGTTAGCTGACATCAGTCACCCTGTCCTTCAAGATTTAAATAAAGTTGACTGGAGCCCGCTGGCACACATTCCATGGGAAGTCAACTGGGCTGGGGTTTGTGTCACCTTGTTCTATGTCCCTCCTCTAATGACCTGGAACTCATACACATCTCATCTCCACAGCTGCTCTCTCAGCTGGGGCTCCTGCCAATCAGGCCCCATCCTTGGTCTTAAAGAAACTGTTCAGATACTTTAAGAGATGGCATGGTAGATTTTGCTGTGAGTGGGCTGTGCCTGGTGTCCTTCTGATGGGACAGTGGCTGACCGCTGTGCCAGGGTCCATCCAGGAAGCATGCAGTTCATGAGCCAGTAACCCTCTTCCACCATGTGGCCATCATCTTTTCTCTCCCCACTGCCTGAGCTAACAGCTGGATGTCACTCCTATAAGCTGCCCCTGAGATCTTCTGAGATCTGCCCTTCACAGTACCTGCCACACCAGCTCTCAGTCTCCAGGGATGGGGAGTGGGAGTGGGAGTGGGGAAGTACTCAAAGTCACTAGCATGAACAGGATTCCCTTCTGTCCTTGAAAGCCCTTCAGTAACCACAGCAGAACCTGCCTTGGGTCTTCTTTCTGCACGTGCTCCTCATGAATACCCACGGAACCACAGGACAGAGGACTTCCCAACACAACAGATTGTCTTCGCCTTTTTATTGCCTATATGCATGTGTTTATATAAATACATACACTCATGTGTAGGTTTTTACAAATAAGAGATGGTGTGGTGTAAATAACTTTAGTTCTTTTACTTAATATTTTGAATATCTTTCTGTATCATTGTCAAGTTCTTAAAAATATAGTTTTCAATAGCTGTGCCATATCCCATATGAGTATCTCACATTCATCCATGGACATTGAGGCAACTTCTAGTTTAACAGAAGAGACTCCTGGCCACCATTTCCATTGAGAATCATTCCTGCTCCATGGGAGCTAATGAAATGTTCAGGCTTGGAACTATTATTCTAACCACAGGGATGGAGCAGAGGGGACATCATTGGCTGGGACACCTTTAACACTGCTCCTTGAGAAGCTAATGACGGGATACAAAACATGAAGCAGTCAGGCAGGCCAAACACGTCTCCATCTCTGCCTTGCCTTCTCTATTCCCACCGCCCGGGCACTAGTCTGAATGCCACTCACATTCTGCAAAACACCTTCAAGGTCACCCCTCCATGACATCTACCACACCGGTTCTCTCACAGTCTCCTGTCAAGAGAAAAAGCCCAAATGGGTCTTTTCTTTTGACCTATTTAAAATGGCCTCCATGAAGACAGCAATATCCATGCTCTCTCTGTGGAGCCAAATATGAGAAGTGGTTCAAGGGACTCAACCCTGGACTGGGCAGGCTGGGGACAGAGCAGTAGACACCTGTGGCTGATGACAATATCCCAGCAGAGCTTCGCAGCCACCTCCTACTGTTAGTAAGGCTTATCTGTGGTTTTTCAGCATGCCACCAGCCAGTCAGAGAACAGGAATTTTTGTCCTGTCACCCCCAGGTTCAGCAGACACCTCTAAGGGCATGGAGGTTGGTGAGAAATGTCAGAATTTCTAAGACAGCGTGTTAGGGGGTCAGAGGTGTAGGAGTCATGTCCAGGACAGGACAGACACCTGCCCTATCAGCCAGGTGTGATGTCAGCCTTGTGCTATGAATAGATACATTTCAAGGATGATCTGACCTAAGTCTGTCTGAATGTTATCAATGAGTTCAAACTTGACACTAAAATTTCCTTCCATGGAACTGAAAAAGCCTTAGTCTCTTGAATAAGCCTACAGCCTCAAATTAGAATTCAAAAGAATGACAAGGGTAGGAGAGCAGGTATATTTGTCTGAGAAGAGATACTTGTCCTGGAGGGACAAAGGACTGCATCTGCGTAGAGAAGAAACAGACATAGCCATAAGCATATGGCAGTTTATAAAGGTAAAAGGGAAGAAACGCCTTTAATCCCAGCACTCAGAGACAGGCAGATAGATCTCTGAGTTCAAGGCCAGCCTGGTCTATAGAGTGAGTTCCAGGACAGCCAGGGATATACAGAGAATCCTTGTCTCAACAAACCAAAGTAAATAAATAAATAAATAAATTTTTAAAAAGGTAAAAAGGAAAAACCCCTGCCATGGGATGAGGTGTTTAATTTTAATTGGGCATGCTAATTAGGTGAGCCAAAGGGGGCTTTTGATTGCTGGGCTTCGAAGCTCCGATAGCTGGACCTTGGTAGTCAGCCTCAGGAGGAGAAAGTGGCCAGACAAGGAACTAGACCTTGGTGGCTAGCTTTAGGAATGTAATCTAATGGTTTCTAGCAAGGAAGAGAAAATGAGGGAAAGTGAAGGCCTGCCAGAGCCATGTTGGCCATGCTTGGGTTGTCTAGAGGCCCTTTATCTGGTGTTCTAGGATGTCAATTCTGGAACTGTAGTTACAGATGGTTGTGATTCACCATGTGGGTGTTGAGAATCAAACCCAGGTCCTCAGAAAGAGTAACCATGCTCTTTGAATGAAAAAAAAAAAAAAAAGAAATAAAAGGAGGGCAGGTCTGGTCTGCCCCTAAAAGTTGAGGTTTTTATTATAGGTATAAGAGAGAACATAGACAGAGGAAGAGAAATCTGGGAGAGTCCAGAATGAACATGACCAGCAGACTGAGCCATGTGAGGATAGGTGGGAGGGGAGATGGGAGAGCCAGGAGCCAAGAGGCCAGGAGTGAGCCAGGAGACCAAAAAGGTAAGAGGCCAAAAGAGCCAATATTGCCAAAATGGCTACATTATATACGGAAGAGCAGCTGGGGGAAGGACAGCCCATCCCAGTCCCTGAGTTGGAGAAGTTTAGGGTAGCACGTGGGGTATGTCAGCCTGGAGGGCCCTGTAACAGGTAGGGACTGAGGGACGCTGGGAGAAGCTGGCAGCCAGGTCTGCTTTGATATGTTAAATAGTCACTTCAGCCATTTGTCCTGAGTTTGAGACCTAACACTCTCTATCTCTTTTTTTAAACACTAATTTATTTCTTCCAGTTACATATCAATCACAGTCCCCTTTCTTCTCCCCCTGCAGGTCCCACCCTCCTACCCTCTTCCTCCTCACCCTCCTATCTGCTTTTTTTTTTTTTTTTTTTGGTAAGGTGTATCTTTTCTCTCCCAACAGCTCCCCTTTTAGTCCAATAAATGGCTCTTTTTGTTACAACAATAAATACAATACAAAACAATAAGAATAATTAGGCCACAATTAGGAAAATTGTAAGGTATAACATACATTTCCAATGTCCAGTCCATACATATTTGGCAACTGATTTTAATATTCTATTATCTATCCATCTCTATGAATTTAAAGTTCTATACCTAACTCAGTTTCCATCCTAACTTGCACTACCAACTTAAAAACATCTTCTTAGACCTAGAATATCCTTTTAATTCCTAAACAACTTAAAATTTAACTGTGAGACTATAGCTATCTAGTCTTCAACCACATCAGGGACCTGACAAGATTGAATATATCTGAATATACAAGGAAGTGCAACCACTGGGCCATCTCTCTCCAGGCCCTGACACACTCAAGTACACAGAGCCAGTAGACCCTTATTGGCAGGACGTGTGTGCAAGTAAATGAAGTGTTAAGAGGGTTGTATCAGGCAAGTGTTTCCAAATCTGGAAAAGGAGAAGAAAGCTGAGCCAGGTAAAAGCAATTCTAATCAGACCAGCCCGGGGTCTGCTTCCTTCCCGCTGACAGCAGGAAGGCAAGCGCATGGCTGTCAAAAGGTGCCATGGGACAGTTTGCACGCCGGGCTGTCTGTCAGCTTCTGGTTGCTATGGTGTTGTTTAGATCACCTTCACACCCAGGGCTGCTTTCCTACTGCTGTTATGACTACCTCCAATAGGTGTGGCTCACAGGTAGGGCAGGTCCTACTTTGGTTACCCTTTGGGCTGCACCTGATCTCTGTCCCTACTGGATTCAGGACCTTTTCTGTCCGTTTCCATACAGCTGGTGGATTTTGGGGTTTGCTCTCTGTTGTTACATTCCCTACAGCTAAGATCTGCAACTGACCATGGAGGAGGGCTGTCAGACTCAGCCCAGCACTGCTCCTTGCCCTGGTGGCCTGAGCTCCCTACTGCCATAAAGCCCTGGTTTGGGGGCCACCTCCTAACCCTAGCTAGCATCAACACACATGCTGGGGTGTCCCTTCTGTGAGGCAGTTTCTCTCCTGTTACCCAGGCTCCTCGCCTATATTCTTGTAAAGTAACCTCAGTAAACTTCCTGGCTCTCTAAAACTAGACTTGGGTAGAATTGTTTCTTTGGCCTGACATTACTGCTTCCTCTAGCATAAACAGAAGTTTGCTTGCCTTTCCCCAGGAAGTCACACAGACACTAGTACCTTTCTCAATTTATTCATAGATGCAGGGAGCTTGCCTTCTCCAGAATCTTGCTCTCTAAGTGGTTATAATATTTAAGGTCAAATAATTTCAAGAAATCTTAGGAATATATTGTTAACATCAAACAGAAACCAGTCCAGTTTAACATATTTCAATAATTTGGCCTCTTCCCAAAGTGGAGCTCTGGTTGCCTCCTGGTATTGTTCAATTAGCAATGTCTCACAGTTTGCTAGGGTCAGCAGGCCCAAAGAGTCACTTTCAGATACCACATGAAGCAATCTTATATGCACCAACAACCATGGAGGGAGAAACCAGAGGCCAGAGCAGGGAGCCTTAGCAAAGAATCTCATATGTGTATCAACTTCATCAAGTGCTCTTAAAAAGCATGAGTATCTCTTAACTTCTCCGGCATTTACTTTCTCCTTATGCAAGGTCTCTGGAAGCCTATGAAACTGAGAGAACCTCGAGAAATCCTTACTACTAGTGTCTATTCCCCTTCCCCAGACAAACATCAAAGGACCCTCTTGTAATACAATTTTATCTTTGACCAGGGATAAGTCTCATCCTGTCTGTCACAGTCTCTTAATGTTCTATTAATTCTGAGTTATAGAACATAACTGTGTCTGATGTTGATAAAGTACAGGTCTGAGAAGATGCCCTTACCTTGCTTGTATCTCCTCTGCAGCTCTAATGAGACACAAAACACTTTATGAAACAACCAGCTGATGTACAGGGCTGGGTAGGCCAAACCCTTGGTCTTCGGAAACTTCCAAGGGTTAGGAGAAGCCAGCTGACAAATGGTTACTACAGATTTTAAGATGCAAAGGATGAGGGGTGTAGAAGTTACACCAGCAGACTCATCTGGGACATCTGTCCAGCCCACAGCAATCTGTTTCCTTTGAGAACTATCTCTTTTTTTTTTTTTTTTTTTTTTGGTTTTTCGAGACAGGGTTTCTCTGTGTATCCTTGGCTGTCCTGGACTCACTTTGTAGACCAGGCTGGCCTCGAACTCACAAAGATCCGCCTGCCTCTGCCTCCCAAGTGCTGGGATTAAAGGCGTGCGCCACCACCGCCCGGCTTGAGAACTATCTCTTACCATGATTTTCTTCGCATGGGTATTGCCACCCCCCCCACCCAGCACCGTGTTTACACCATAGCGTTCCCTATTTTACCCACAACTAATGGGACTAAAGCTGAACAAAAGACTCTCCTGAGACTGTTACGACTGCCAAAGCACTTGTAAACCCAGAAGACTTAACAAAGAGAAGGAAAAGATCCAGGCATGGGGATATGTTACCATCATCCTAGCACCGAGGAGCCTGAGGCACAAGGATTTCAAATTGAGGGCCAGACTGAGTAGGCTACATAGTGAGTTCCATGCCATCCAGCAAATGCCTTACCTCAAAAAAAGAAAGAAGAAAAGAAATGAAAGAAGAAGAAGAGGAGAGAAGGGGGGAAGAGGAGGAGAGTGACAAGAATAGCTACCAGAGCCCAGGTCCCCCACCTTAGAGCATGAGAAGATGGTGGCCCTGCTAGCTGAAGCTGCCAGCCCTGCTAGCTGGACCCAAGCTGCCACAGGGCCTCAGCGACATCACTGCCTTCCTGAAACATTCTGGGATCCATGAGACGTTTCCCTGCTTCTCAAATGGGCTCGTGCATTTGGCTATAATCATTCTATGTGACCTAATGACGGCTTAAGTTTGACCATGCTTCTGGTCAAAGAAAAAAAGTAGATATGGATAATACAAAATAGCCAGACATCTGAAGTGTCTAATCATACAGCCATCCAGAAATGGGTCCAGAGGGGCATTGTGAAGTTGATATGCTTCAGCTGCTGAATTTTGTAACACTTCAAACAACAGCACAAACCCTCAAAATCAGGCTGACCTGCAGGCCTGCCAAGCCTGTCCATTTTCTTTTTTTTGTTTGTTTTTTGGTTTTTCTAGACAGGGTTTCTCTGTGTAACAGCCCTGACTGTCCTGGACTTGCTTTGTACACCAGGCTGGCCTCGAACTCACAGAGATCCGCCTGCCTCTGCCTCCCAAGTGCTGGGATTAAAGGCGTGCGCCACCACGCACGGCTCTCCTGTCCATTTTCTATTGTGCCTTAGGCACTGCTTATTTCTACTCATGGTCCTGACAGGCCATGAACTCATGGGTCCCTCTCCTTGCTCCCTGACACTTCCCTCGGATGCTCCAGTGATGTGAAGCCCATCCTGACACATCTTTCTGGGGATGTCATTTTCCTGCTAGCCACAATACAAGGGCAACAACCTGGGAAGAAAATCAGAAGGGCCCTGAGTTCTTCTGGAAAGGACTTTGCCATTGTCCTCACTACATTGTCCTCACTAGCCACAGCCTCACAGTCTGCATCAAACAGCACTGACTCAACAGTGACTAAGAGCTTCAGTGGCTTCGTGGCCAACAGAGGGTTCGAGGTGGCTCACAAATTCTGATGAAAGAGCCACTTGCTTAAGTAGCCAGAGGAATAAAAATTCCTGCAGGAAAAAGAGAGAAAGGGACTGGTTGGGGGCCCTCAGGGTGTCTGGGCGAGGAAACTGTGCTAAGCTGGGGTGGGTATAGGGACGACGGGTCATGAGGGGAGAGGAAGTTCCTTATTCCTGGAAAAAGGATCCAGCAGTTTCACTCAAGAAATTTGTCCAACCCAAGCGTTCTTCAAGGCAAAATAATCTTTTCTTCTTCCTCTTGACATGTGAGCAACACATACGCACATGCACACTAACACACACACACATACATGCATGCACTCTCACAGATACACACACATACACCCACACTCTCACAGTACTGGTTAGTTTTATGTCAACGTGACACCAGCTAGATAGAGTCATCAGAGAGGAGGGAGCCTCAGCTGAGAAAATGCTTCCACAAGATCAGGGTGTAGCAGTCGAGTGGTGGTGGCGCACACCTTTAATCCCAGCACTCCAGAAGCAGAGGCAGGAGAATGTGAGTTCCAGGCCAGCCTGGTCTAAAGAGTGAGATCTAAGACAGCCATGGCTACACAGAGAAACCCTGTCTGGGCGGGGGGGGGGGGGGGGAAACAGGTTGTAGCCAAGCCTATAGGGCATTTTATTAATTAGTGAATTATGCGTGAGGTGAAAAGCCATTGTGTGTGGTGCATCCCTGGGCTGGTGGTCCTGGGTGCTATAAGAAAACAAGCTGAGCAAGCTAAGGGGTGCAAGCTAGGAAACAGCATCTTTCTACAGCCTCTGCATCAGCTCCTTCCTTCAGGCTCCTGCCTGTTGAGTTCCTGTTCTCACTTCTTTTGATGATGAAATGTGACACAGAACCCAAAGTCAAATAATAAATCTTTTCCTCCCCAACTTGCTTTTGGTCATAGTGTTTCATCACAGCAATAGAAACTCTAAGAAACATATACATGTTCACACACACAGACACATGCATATACATAAGACATGCTTATATACACTCACACAGACACACATACTCACAGACATGCTCACAAATACACACATACCAACACACTTGGACACACACAATCACAGACATACAATACACACTCACAGACATGCATACACACTCACACACATACTCAGACATACCTGAACAATACACCCAACACACAGATACACACAATTTCAGATACACTTACACATACACACACATGATCACACTCATTCATATACACACGGACAAACACTCACAGACATACTCAAACACAGGCACACACTCAGAGACACACACTCACACACAGACATATACACATTCACATAGACACACTCACACTACATAAATATATACTCACACATACAGACTCAGACACAGACACACACACAGATGTACAGCTCTTATATACACTCATAGACATTCACACACAGAGACACACTTTCTCACACACTCACACACTCATGTACTCAAAGGCATATACAGACACACACTCAGACACGTAAACACACAGACACACACATACATAAATTCTTCTGTGTGTCCTGAGAGATTCTGTCATCATTACTCATGCAAGATTCATGTTCATATACCTATTAAATTCCATAGTAACCTAGGATTCCTGCTAATGCACAGATGGGCGTGGGGTGGTGGCTTCTGGTTCACCAAGAGCATTTCTTGCCCTTGACTTCAGGCATAAAACAAGGTTTCAAGGACCCTGAGGTTTCCTTCTAACTACAGCTGTAACCACAGTTTCTAGCATGGTTACCACCTACTCTAAAGGCAAATGCTCCTTGCCTGGGCCAGGTTTCTTTGGCTCCTGTCTAATGGAGCAGGTCATTCTGGCCAAGCTCTCAGCCCCAGAATGCCAGGTTTTGCCAACAGGCTCTCCCAGTGTCTAACAAAGAGGCTGCCAAGCTCAGGCCCAGTGCTGGCTCATTATCCACAGGCAGGGCTATCCCATGACACCCTGGCTGGCCTTGCTGTCACCTCTTTTTGTGGGAGAACTGTAACAGCTTGGCTCTCGTGCGCCTAGGCACAGGCCTTGCCTTGTTTGGTAGATAAGCCCAGTCAAGATCCAAACCCCACCTAACACAGGAGGCTTCCCAGTACTCCACAAAGCCCCACGCTGTCTGAACATTGGCACTCTGGGCCTGGAGTGGTTCACACCTGACATTCATGCACCAAAAGTCACAGGAAGAGGAAGTGTGGTCACCAGAGCCCTAGAATTGGGCTTCTCTTTCCAGAATGATGTCCCCACCTTTCCCTGCCAGTTGACTCTTCTGTTTTCTTTTGTGCCCTAATGATAGCAGTTCTCCATGCCCTGCAAAACATCCTTCCTGAGAGACACTAAAGCATCTGGCAAAGTCACTGCATCTCTGAAAGGTCCAGGTCAGTGTTTCGAAAGTGAGGTCCACATCAGAAATGCTGAGTGCTTGTTAAAGACAAGACTGAATGGGATGTGGTGGCACACGCCTTTAATCCCAGCTCTTGGGAGGCAGAGGCTGGAAGATCTTTATGAGTTCAAGGCCAGCTAGTCTGCAGAGTGAGTTCCAGTATAGCCAGGGCTATACAAAGAAACTCGGTCTTGAAAAACCTAAAAAACAAAAGCAAGACTGGGTGTGGATGTGGGAGGGGCTCATGAACTCTGACCCCTAGCTGAGGAGCTATTAACAGTTGCTGGGGAGAGACAGTCAGTTTTCTGGGCCAGTGGATGGCCCAGAGGGATGTCTGTATGGTTAGCACAAACTGAACTCAATGGGCATGGTAGTTTGAATGAAAATGGGCCCCATAGGCTCATAGGAAGCGGCACTATTAGGAGATATGGCCTTGTAGGAGTAGGTGTGGCCCTGTTGGAGGAAGTGTCCCTTGGGGGCAGGCTTTGGCCTTTCAAAAGCTCAAACCCTCCCCAGTGGCTCACTCTCTCTTCCTGCTGCCTGCAGACCCATATGTAGAACTCTTGGCTCCTTCTCCACCATCACATCTGCCTGTGTACCACCATGCTTTCCACCATGATGATAATGGACTAGACCTCTGAGCCTATAAGCCAATCCCAGTTAAATGTTTTCCTTCATAAGGAAACATTGCATGGTCATGGTGTCTCTTCATAGTAATAAAACTCTAAGACATTGAGTTATTAAAAAATGAGAAAAGAGGAATAGGGTTGGGAGGAGAAGGGAAGTTGGATTTGAGAGGAATGGAGGTGAATATACCTAAAATATAGTCTATGGAATATGAGGTATTCTCAAAGCGTTAGTGAAAATATTAGACCTTTAAATTTTCTATCTGGTTGAAAAAGCAAAGACAGGGCTGAAGCCCCACCTCAACCTTTCCAAGTTAGAATGGCTTGGAGCAAGGGCTTGTAACTGTTTATCAGGCTCCTGGGTGAATGACGTGCTCTCACGTTATTAGACTCAGGCCAGTCTGCCTCGATCATATCTAACAGCAGGGCGTGACCGCATGGGTCCTTTGTTCTGAGGTTCCTATAGAAAACAAACAAACAAACAACTTTAGAGATATCAGTGTCAGGACCAAGACATGAATTCTTAGATAAGGGATCTTAGTTCTTTCTCATCTCATCAAGACCTAGTAGGAAAAGTATCAATGAAAAATATGAACCAGGAGTGATTTATGTTGTATTTTTGTTGCTTTTGTGGCTAAGGGTTCCTAGAGCCATTGATCTCCAATTTGCTTATTTAGAAAATAAAACGGTGGAAAGTTTCTGGGAGTTTGGTTCAGTTTGACATTCGGGAAGAACCCTACCCTGGCAATGCAGAGGCACCATTCACAAGAAAACCAAATGTCATCAAGAACACCAGGATAACTAAGTGAGATCGTATTCTTAGGCCCAAGATGACTCTTCATCCGTTGCTGGAAGGCTGAACACTGACCTTCTGCTGTAAGCCTCATTCTACAAAACCTAACTGTGTAGCCTACTCACATTCTGTGCCTGGAACTTCACCTGCCTCTGGGCCACCTCCGGCTTGAAGGAAGCAGAGTCACATGGTTTCATACAAGGACCCTTCTGAAGCCAGTGGGGTATGTAGTTTGTTCAAGGTGGGGCTCTTGGGTAACAATGGTGTTATGTATTAGACCCTAAGTATCCAGCAGAGATTCATGTGCTAAGATTTGGTCCCCAAATGCTGCTGCTACTGGGACTGGTGGACCCTTTAAGAAGTGGGGTTATTAGAGAAATAGGAAGTGAGGTTATTGGAAACGCTGGCACCTTTGCCCCTTCCTCTCTCACTCCTTTTGCTTCTGAGACACTATGGTGTAAGCAGATTTGGGTCACCCACACTCTCCACTGTGTTGCTGTATGTTACCCCAGAACCGGAAATGAGGAGAAAGCTGACTTCTCACAGGCATTTTACCATACTTACAGAAAGTGAACACAAGCAGAATTCTAAAAATTGACTTACATGGCTTTGATTTTGGGGTCCAAGAACTGAGCCACAGTCTCCATCAAGACATTTTGTGGAGGCTGTTTGGGACCTGTTAGTATTGTTGGCATTCAGTCCACAAATAAGAACGACTCACAGGCCGTCACCCACCTTTACTACTGATGCAAATGTTCTGCTCCTATTATTTATGAGAAAAACAGCTAATGAGTTGGTACCATTAGGATATTAAGGACTCAATGTAATTTTCCTAAGAGGTGTCTGAAAGAGAAGCTTAGAAATTGTGGTTCCCCCGCCCCCCCCCCCAAAGCATAGTCTAATATTGAAATTTTAGGCATTAGCTAGAGAGGGAACTTATTGGCATCTCTTTAAAAATGTGTTTATTCTGCCAAAGCCTGCCTATAACATAGGGTATACTAGAATGAAGACTCTATAGTGTCCAGAGAGATCGCTAAGTAATGAAGAGCCTGCAGCTCTTCCAGAGGATCCCAGTTTGATTCCTATGTCTGGCATCTTACTACTGCCTGTAACATAGTTCTGGAGCACCAGACACACACAAACACATAAAAACGATTTTTTTCTTTTAAAAGACTTAAAAAAAAGATCCTATGAAACAAAAGCTTAAAAACATAATTTAATTAACCCAACACTGTCTTAAATAAGCCCAAAGAAGGGATTTGGAGATCTAGAATTACAATGTTAAATAAACTTGTAAAATTGTCTATCCTTGGAGACTTCCAATACAAACCAAGATGAAAGCGCAGATACTAGATTTATTCTTCTACTCAAAGCAACTGAAAACCCAGGAAAAAAATATCTGAAATAATAGCTCTCAAGACTTTACACACCAGGCAGTGAAGGTTAGTGATTCCTGGAAGAATGGGATAAAAGATGGATGACCCCTGAGGTTGCTACCCCATCTTCCCCACTATTAGCCACACAGATTTTCCAAGCCCAGAGCTGGAAAGGGAGTCCGGACAGCCAGACAAAAACATTATAAGAAAACTACAGACCTACATTCATAAACAAGATGCATGAGTTCTCACCAAAATTTTAGCAAACTGAATCTAACTGTATAAAGAAGAAGATGTTATGACTAAGAGGAGGGCCTAGGAATGCAAGGACGGCCTGTTCATTATTCAAAACTCTGACAGAACAACTGAACAAATATTTAGTGTTTGGATATGAAGTGTCCTCCCAAAAGATTCATGTGTTGAGGCTTCCTCTCCACCTGGTGCGTTCATTCAGTCACTGAGGGTGAGTAGAGCCTGGGATTCTGATTTAACCAACCGGCTAACCACAGACAGATTAATAGCCCAACAGCATTATGGGAAAGAAGTTGAAGCCTTTGAATGTGAATCTTGTTGGGGAGGCGGGTTGCTAGGGTGGGTCCTAGAGGCCTATGTCTTGACCTGAGCCTCTCTCTCCTTTTCTCTCTTTGCTTCCCAGTCGTCATGAGGCGAGGAGCCTTATGTGGTGTATGTTTCTGCCACCATGATATTTTTCCTCATTAAACACCCAGGTTGGCGCCAGCCCTTGAAACTGTGTGACAAAATAAGCTTTTCCCCACTTAGGCTATTCTTATCAAGTATTTTGTTAACAGCAAAATACTGTATTAATACACAAAAAAAGCTGTATGGCCATCTCAAGAGAAACAGAAAAGAACACTGACAAAAATCCAATTTATATTCCTCATAAATATTCTCAAAAGTATAATATGAATCTAAAGGAGATATATATATATATATATATATATATATCAAAAATCCTCCAGCTAACATCACACTAATGAGAGAACAAATTATTTTCCTCCAAAATCAAGAAAAAGACAAGGTTGGTCCTTCTTACCAATGCTATTTAACATTGTAGTAGAAGTGCTAGCCAGGGCAGGACAGGAACTTTAGTGTTTTAAATCATCCATATTTTAAAAGAAAATATGCTGCCTTATTTCATGATCATCTGTTCAAAAAAAACTGTGGAATCTAGAAAAGCTTTAATAAAACTAAAAAGTGGGTTTAGCAAGACAAAGACACAAGATTAAACATAACAATCTAACACCAAAAAGCAATTTAAAAAGCAGAACCATTTATAATGGCATCAAACATATGTAATACTTAGGGGTTAAAAAAAAAAAGTAAGACCTTCACATTCAAAACCAAATGATAGCTGGAGAGGTGGCTCATTGGTTAAAGCCCTTACCACGCTTCCAGGGACCTGGGTTCAGGTCCCAGCACCCACGTCAGGCAGCTCACAACTGTCTGTAACTCTAGTTCCAGAAGATCTGATGCCCTCTGGCCTCCGAGGATACCTGCTTGTGGTGCATGTAAACTCATGCAGGGCACACACACATACCCACAAATAAAAATAGAAGACTAGATCTTGTTTTGAACTCATGCTGAGGGGCTGGAGAGACGGTTTAGCAGGTAAGAGCACTGACTGTACAAGCCTGAGGACCTGAGTTCAGATACAGCATTTATGTTAAAAAGGCATTACTTTCCCTGCCTTCCTCCCTTTTATTGTTCCTATGTAAGAAAATGACATTCTGCTGGGGGGTGGTGACACATGTCTTTAATTCTAGCACTCATGAGGCAGAGGAAACTCTGTGAGTTCTAGACCAGCCTCATCTACAGAGTGAGTTCCAGGGCAGCCAGGGCTACACAGAGAAATCTTGTTGCAAAAACAAAACAAAATAAAATGGCATTCTAATTCTAAAATTAGGAAGAACAGTAAAAGATCTACATCATCTGACTTCAGAACTTGTGATAAGGGCCAGAGATGACCCTTGTCATAACTCTTATTATAACTCTTAGTGGCATGTTTGTCTGGCATGGGAGAGGTCCTGGGTTGTACCTGCAGCAGCAGGAATGGGGTACCTTATGATAAAGTTACACTAATCAAGGATAATAAGTGTGATTTGGGTGTCAGGATACACAAAAAGGCGGGGGTAACAAAATAGAGTCCCGAAACAGACATGCTTTTTAAAGATAGAAGCCAGTTCTATAGAGAGATGATAGTAACATCAACAATGTTACTGGAACAATGTATTTTTCTTGTTATTCATGTTGGGAAAAATAAACATCAACCAACAATTGTACTGTGTAACAAATTAACACCAACAACAAAAAGCAGGGAGGTAGTGGCACATGCCTTTAATCCTAGCGCTCTGAGTTCAAGGCCAGCCTGGTCTACAGAGCCAGTTCCAGGATAGCCAGGGCTACACAGGGAAACCCTGTCTCAAAAAACCAAAAACAAAAACAAATTTAAATGTAAAAACTAAAATTACAGGGTTAAAGATGGCTCAGCAGTTAAGAGCATCCACATGGCAGTTCTGGGTGTGGTGGTGCATGGCTTTAATTCCGGAGCTTAGGAGGCAGAGGCACAAAGATGTCTGTGAGTTCAAGGCCAGCCTGGTCTACAGAGCAAGTCCCAGGACAGCAAGAGCTACACAGAGAAACCCTGCCTCAAAAAACAACAACAACAAAAAACCAAACCAAACAAAAAAATTGTCTTAATGATAGATAACAGGAGGCTGAATATAAAGTGGTCAGAAGATTTGAATAAACACTTCATTATAGAAAATAGCAAAAGGTCACATGAACCCTGCACACCCATGTACATATAAATAACAATACTATTTTATACACTTTAAAATGTGATAGGGGAGATCTTATGCTATTTTTTAAAAATCATCATAATAATAAAAGCACATGAAATAATGACCAACATAATTGGCATTAGAGAACGGAGTTAAAACCACAACAAAATACCACTACATACCTTAAACATCTAAAATTAAAAATAGTGAGCATACCACTGGCCGGCCAACTGCTGGCTGGGTAACAGGCGCTGCATGTCTTATACCCTGCCGGTGGGAATGCCAAATGGTATAATCCTTTTGGGAAATAGTCTGGCAGCTTCTTAAAAAGTGAATTGTGCACTCTAACCTTTTTTCATCCAGCCACTCTGCTTCTAGATATTTGCAAAAGAAAAACGAAAGCAAGTCTACAAACAAGGCACATACTTAAGTGTCCATAATAAATTTATCTCTAAGAATCAAAATCTAGGAACAACTCAAATATCCCGCAGCACATGAACAGTAAACAATTGTGGCACATTGTTCGGTAGTAATGTATCAATGTAACTGAAAGCTACTTAGCAATAGAAAGGAAGAAATTGTGATATATGAAGCCACCTGCATGAGTTCCACTATGCACAATGAAAAGCAACAAACCAAAAGGACTCAATACTTGAGTCCATTTATAAAAAGAGGAAAAAAAATTAGAAAATGTGCTCATCCACAGTGGCAAAAAGCAGCTTAGAGGTTGTCCAGGATTTGAAAAACTTTGGAACAGAAGAAAGAGATTGGCAAGGAGCATGACAAAATCTTAGAAGGAAATGGACACACACATTGTTTAAGCACAGTGATGACTTGAAGGATAGGTATGACGGATGAACATGTCAAATTATACTTTCCCTATGTACAGTTATCAATCATCTATCCATATGTAGAAAAAGGCTAATTAGTTATTTACCAGTATTTATATTATTGTTAATTGATCAGCGGTTGTTAATCCTTAACCTGTCACTATAAATGAGCACACAGACACCTGATGGATTTTAACAAGCTTTGACCTGGATTGTGCAATCTTAGTCCATCTAAGCTAGCTCATAATTCTATTCCCCAAATATGACCCCATATATACATACGTCTCCTTGGACTGCCATTCTGCACAATATGCCGATGTTCCAGGCCATGTGGAATGATCTTCTTCCATCCACCCCATTGTGAGTCCTCCTTCCTGCTCCTGGCTTTTTCTTCCTTTTTCTTCTGGAGGCTTCTTCTTCCTTCTTCTTCTGGAGGCTTATTCTACCCATCAATCTCTCTGCTTCAGAAGTCTGAGCACCTTAGTCCCACCTACCTCTGTCTTTTCCCAATCTCAGGCCTCAGCATTTATTCAACCAGTCGGAGACACTGGTTAACAGCAAATGTAAAAGGCTTTCACTTGGTATACAGCCAGCAGGTTTTTGGGAGCAGGTTAATTAACATTTAGAATGCATAATATTACCCCATCAATAATATGCTTCAATAAAACAATTTTTTTTTAAGTTTTTTCAAGACAGGGTTTCTCTGTGAATCCATGACTGTCCTGGACTCAATTTGTAGACCAGGCTGCCCTTGAACTCACAGAGATCTGCCTATCTCTGCCTCCAGAGTGCTGGGGTTAAAGGCGTGAGCCCCCACGTCCGGCAATAAAACTATTTTTTAATGAATCAATAAAACCCAAATATTATATGTTTGGGGGGGGGGTGCAAAGCCCATTATATGGCCGCCACCACTCCCAGGCCAGGGCAGACATTGCCAATCAGTCACACAGCTACCCAGCCAGCCATCACTAATCATGGTTAGCTCTTGAGATAAAACCTGTTTTTCATTTCTGATCAAGGCCAACCATTTGCTTTTACAAAATGAGGCTCAAGTGTAGAGCAAATTATCGGCTAATTAAAAATGGTGTTGAGGTTTTGCTGATTGCTACTGCCCTGGGCAGAAGTTTAGGAAAATGGCAGAAACTGAAGCCAGTCAAATAAAGACAGGCTGCCAACAAAACATTAAAATTTTTATTAGGATACCAGATGTGAACTTCTAAAGAATGTTTGTGATGTGCTTGTGGTATTGGTTTAAAATACATCAGTTGTTTTTTGTTTTTAATAGAATGAATGGTTTCATGCAAATGGAAGAATTATCTACAAGAAAACTGATGACATTCTTATTTATTTTTATCTTACAAAAAAGTATATTTTGCCAGGCGGTGGTGGCGCACGCCTTTAATCCCAGCACTTGGGAGGCAGAGGCAGGTGGATCTTTGCGAGTTCGAGGCCAGCCTGGTCTACAAAGTGAGTCCAGGACAGCCAGGGCTACACAGAGAAACCCTGTCTCCAAAAAACAAAACAAAAAAAAGTATATTTTATTTGTGTGTGTGTGTGTGTGTGTGTGTGTGTGTGTGTGTGTGTGTGTGTGTGTGTGTAAATGTGACATACATGTGGGTGCCTGCAGAGGCCAGAAAAGAGCATCAGATTCCTTAGGCAGTTGTCAGTCACCCAAAGTAAGTACTAGGGACCAAACTCAGGTCCTCTGAGAGAGCCATGGATGCTCCTAAGCCCTGGGCTATTTCTCCAGTTCTATACTTATTTTAAAAATAATTTTAATAATGAAAGATGTTTAAATGACTCAAACTGTTTTTGACCTAAAATTAGGGTTTTTATGATCAGAAAATTGCCTTATTATCTAAATAAGGCCAAGAAGCAAAATGATGTAAGAGCATGGAATGATATAAGGCGAACCAGTGAAGTGTGAAAACACTGAAGTAGTATTACTCTTGATTAGAAAATAAACCCTGAGTTTACAGTATGAGGAAATGCTTCTCTTAAGAAGCAATGACTTCTTCCAAAGCTGTTTGGAAGCCCTGTGTTCTTTAATAGTAATCACATGTGCCCATTAGGATAAAGGCAGAAGGAAGAGGTGTAGCTCAGGAGGGAGCATGTGCATAGCATGCATCGAACTTTAAGTCCCGGCACTAACATAGGATAAAACAAAACTAAACAAAAAAACAGGCTGAATGCCAGCTGCTGGTAAGCAATAAACACCTACCTATGAGCCAGAGCCAACTGCCACCGCAAAGTGAGGCCCGGGGTTTTTTATTTACTGCCCTTTCCTTTCCTTCCCAGACTCTTCTCTTGTGAGATACCAAACATCGTTGCTGTTTGAACCAGTTAAAGGGAAGTTTTACTTACTTTAGAACTTTTTTTTTGAGTATGCGTGTGTGTGTGTGTGTGTGTGTGTGTGTGTGTGTGTGTGTGTGTGTG
>CAJQZJ010032684.1:2942048-2996084 GCA_907164525.1 Lophiomys imhausi
TGTGTGTGTGTGTGTGTGTGTGTGTGTGTGTGTGTGTGTGTGTGTGTATGTGCAGGTGACCCCGCAGACCAGAAGAGGGGGGTTGGGTCCTCTGTACCTACAGTTACAGATGACTATGAGATGCCCAATGTGGGTAGCCGGAACTAAGTTCAGGCTCTCTGCAAGAACAGCAAGTGCTCTTAACTAGTGCGCCGTCTCCCAGGCGTGAGATGAAGCTTTCTTACCTGCAGGCACAGAGGGTATGTCTGATACAGCCCCTTCAGGGGTCTGCTTTCCTTAAGAGTGGAGCCAGGGTAGTAAAATTGGCCTCATAGAGCTTGTGTCAGCCAATGTAGTAATGCACTCAGAACCCCTTCACTGTGCCTGCTTGAAAAAAATCTAAGGGGATGCAAGTCCTTTTGCTCTCCTTTCCTTTTATCTCTTGGGAATTTCAACTTAAATATAAGGGAGAAAGTTCCATAATTACAAAGGTGTCCATCGTCATCTGCAGGACCTGATGGTAATTTGGAGAGAATTATTACATTAACCAAGATTTTTCCTCCAATTTTTGTTATTGTTAAACCCCTCAAAGGGATTTATTCCAGGAAATGATTTTCAAAGGGTCTGTGAGTGAAAACCTAAATTTGCACCACACATGCAACAAAGAAAATGGCTGAGAACATGCTTCCCGCCAGTAAACAAGCCTTAATGCTGGCAGCCCAGCAGCTGCGGCCCATTTTCCTTCCATGGTGATTTTTAAAAGAACTTTTCTTATTTGGAAAATGTCAAACTCACAGAAAAGTTGCAATGACAAAAAATAAGGAGACTAAGAACTCCTGTACATCCATTACCCGGATTAAACAATTGTCAGCACGTTTGCCCATCACCTTTGCCCTTTCTGGCTCTAGACAGACAATACATATGGAAATACATTTTCCATTAATGTTTTGTGTTAGATTTCATTTTAGAATTTAAACACTTGGAAAAGCAAACATCTGTATATGAGTTGTACATGGTATGAAATCCACATTTTCATAAAGGTGGCAGAGTTAAAAATAAGCCTTCCTGCTGGACACGGTGGCACAACCTTTAAACCTAGCACTAGGGAGGCAGAGGCAGGCAGATCTCTGTGAGTTCAAGACCAGCCTGGTATACAAAATGAGTTCCAGGACAGCCAGGGCTGGCCATTACACAGAGAAACCAAACCAAACAAACACACAAACTAATTAATTAAGCCTTCCTTCTTTCCCCATAGCTTAGACATGTAGGAATTGGGCTTGAGAATTTCCAATTCATTGATAGTTTATGAAGGAATAGGTTAGGGTTTGAGTCTGAAGTGTCCCCACGGGCTCACGTTTTGAAACCTTAATCTCCAGCTAAGTAGCACTATTTTGGGAGGTTGTGGAACCTTCAACATATGGGGCCTGGTTGGAGAAAATGAGTCACTAGGCTCAGACCTCAGAAGTCTATACCTGAATCCGCGTTTTGGTCCTGCTGTGTGCTTCCTTGCCCCTACCATACAAACAGCTGGTATCATGCATCCGAGATGCCTTCACCATTATATGGACTGTAACTCTCTGTAACCATGAGCCAAGTCTTCTGTAGCTGTGTTTGTCAGGTAGGTTGTCACAGCAGAAACAAAACAAAACAAAAAGAAATCCAACTAGTACGGACAGCTGGTACAAGAGGAGTAGAGCTGTTCCTGTTACCAGCCTGACCGTGTGGTTCTTGGGCCTTTGGGACTGGTTTGGGGAAAGAATTCTCAAGAGTTTGGAGATATGGGACCCAGAAACCCCAGAACACTGTAATCAGTGCTTAATGGGCGAATGGATAGGAGTTCAGGAGACTAGGATGTCAACAGATATGTGGGTAGTAAAGAATGTGCCCATGAGCATTTGATAGAAGCAAGGATTCTGTTAGCAGTTAGACCAGTGGACATCATGGGTCACTGTCTGAAAAAAAAAAAACTGTCTACAATCTGCCCATGTTTTGGAAATTTGAGTGAAGTAAGCTAAAAATTAGTGGACTACCAGTGGACTACCTTACTTGCAGGAGTAGATTCCCATGCAGCTCAGCATTCACCATGGTCATTACAAGGTTCCTTTTTCTCCGCCCTTACCTGTTCCTTTATTAAACCCTTTATTAGCATACATTAGTTATACATAATATTGGGTTTCATTGTGACATTTTCATGCATGTATATTTTGATTATACTGACCTTATTACCGTATTGTATTCCCTCTTTACTGATCCTCCTTTCCTTTTCCTTCTATCTTCTCTCTCTCTCTCTCTCTGTGTGTGTGTGTGTGTGTGTGTGTGTGTGTGTGTATGTGTATACCATGAGTATAATTATAGTTACTTGCAGAAGTATGGATAAGAAACTATTTACAGAAGCATGGACAACTTGCAACACCACTGGAGAAAATTCACCTCTAGCTGCTTATAGATCCTTAAAGGGGCGTAGGGTCTTATGAGCCCATCTCCCTCTGTGACAGAGCATTGACAGATCCAATCTGCTCTAGGTCTTGTGTGCTGAGAATTCAAGATTGTAAAAGCCACATCATGCCTAGAGGACCGCTTTCCTCTGTCCACATCCTGCCCCTTCCTCTAGCTCTTGCATTCTTTCTGCTCTCTCTTCTTCAATCTTCAATGTCCCTTGAGAGCTGATACTGTGTCCCATTTAGTGCTGAGCACTCAACAACTATGTATTTTCAGCACTTCGGTCAGTTATGAGTCTGTGTAGTAACTGGCCTCCCGTTACAAAAACTTCACTAACCAAAGCTGACAACAACACTAACCTACAAGCATAAACAAAAGACATTTGGGAGGCAATTTGACAGACACGCCATGTCCATTTAGCAAAATAATAATAGCAGCAGCTTCCCCATCAAGGCCGGGGTGAGGCTTATAGGGCCAGATGTGCACACCGTCTTGGGCAGCAGCTCAGAGCCACGTAGAAGATGGCTGATTACCCCGCAGTTGTAGTGGCATTGTCCAACCTGTAGGCACATCTTGCCTGGCACATTGGTAGTTTATCATCTGGTACAGTACAAGCCGAGAGAGAGTGCTGGTAACAATCCCCCTTCAGCAGCCTGCCCTTCCTAGCACTTCCTAGCAGAGGGACTTGGCAAGTAAAAGAAGAGCAGAAAAAAATGAGCAAAACACGCACAGTTGGAGAGCACATGTGAACTTAAAGCCACAGGCAAAGCAGTAGCAGTTGTTGAGTTTATCGCCATGAAAAGGACGCCTCATACTTCACCCTGGGACAAAAAGAACTGAGCCTTGAGGGCTCTCTGACCGAAAATGCAAACTCATTTGAAAGACTTTCCTTTAAAAAGAGAGAGCCTCAGGGGTTCCCAGCTTGCAAAAGGGGTCCCTAGAAAACCGGCTAGAAAAGTGTTTCCCCAGGTTTCACAGACACTCAGAGACCCCCTGCAACTATGGTCCACAGAACCTGGGACTGAACACGTGGTACTGTTTTATAGGTGTGCTGGTTAGGGATTTGTTTGCTTGCTTGTTCCAACTTGACATAAGCTTGAGTGATCTGGGAAGAGGAATTCTTAATTCTTTTTTTAAATTTATTTATTTATTGCTTCAGGTTACATCTCCGTCATAGTGTCCTGTTTCGACCCTTCCCAGTCCCGCCCTCCCACCCTCTACCCTCTAACCCTTCCATCCCACTCCTCTGGAGTGGAGTGTCCCTACATATCAGTCCCCTGCCCCAGTTCAGCAGTCATATGAGGGCCAAGAGCCTCCTCATATACTGGGGGCCTACAAGGCAGCACCACTAGGGCAAAGTGTCTCATTGACAGGTAACAATGTCTATGTCCATGTTCCCTTTGGTGTGTTGGTTGTAGTATAGATATCCTGTACTATATAGCTAAAATTCGACTATAAGTGAATAGATCCCATGTGCATCCTTCTGAGTCTGGGTTAGCTCACTCAGGATGAGCTTCTCTAGTTCCATCCATTTGGCTGCAAATTGCATAATTTCATTGTTTCTGATAGCTGAGTAGTATTCCATTGTGTAGATGTACCACAGTTTTTTAATCCATTCTTCAGTTGAGGGACATTTGGGTTGTGTTGGGTTAGTGTTAAGTGTTCTAAATGTTAATTAATTGGTCCTGTTTGCTGTCTGTTGCTTACAATTACTCTGATTGGTTAAAATAAATGCTGAGGCCTGAGATTGGGCAACGACGAGAAAGGTGGGACTTCCTGAGATTAGAACAGGAAGCCTGAGCTTTAGACAGAGGATTAATTCATTCCAGCTAGCAGCAGGAAGAAGAAGGCATTCCAGCCAGGAGCAGGATGAAGGAGGCACACACCATGGGTTAGAGAAAAGAACCTCATTCCACATGGCCAGGAACATCCACATAGCATGGAGAATATCAGTCCAAGAAGACATATGTGTATCTGGGGTCATATGTGGGTAATAGAATAAAGAGCTAGCTTAGGTGGGCCAAGATTGCTCGATCCAGGCCTAGGCTTGTTAAAATCCATGTGGTGTCTGTGTGTACTCATTTATAATGGCTGCTTAAAGATTAAGAGCAGCAAGTCAATTAAATATAACCTAAATACTGGGTAAATAATTTAATTATTTCTACATATGGTGCCCAATGTAATTTAATTTTTTTTCTACAAGGGTGTTTCCAGTTTCTAGCTATTACAAATAAGGCTGCTATGAACATAGATGAGGAAACTTCCTTGTGATTCGGTGAGGAGTCATTTGGATGTATACCCAGAAGTGGTATGGCTGAGTCCCGAGGCAGAGCTATTCCAAGTTTTCTAAGATATCACCAGACTGACCTCTATAGTGGTTGCACAAGCCTGCACTCCCACCAGCAATGGAGGAGTGTTCTCCTTTCTCCACACCCTCACCAGCATGTGCTGTCATTTGAGCTTTTGATCTTAGCCATTCTGACAGGTGTGAGATGGAATCTCAGAGTCATCTTGAGTTGCATTTCTCTGATGGTTAAGGATGCTGAGCATTTCTTCAAGTGTCTCTCAGCCATTAGGAATTCCTCCTTTGTGAATTCTCTATTTAGCTCTTTTCCCCATTTTTTGATTGGATTATTTGGTTCTTGGCATTTAATTTCTTGAGTTCTTTGTAAATTTTGGATATTAGCTCTCTGTCAGATGTGGGGTTGGTGAAGATTTTTTCCCAATCTGTAGGCAGCCGTTTTGTTCAAATGACAATGTCTTTTGCCTTACAGAAGCTTTTCAGTTTCATGAGGTCCCATTTATTGATTGTTGGTCTTGGGTCCTGAGCTGTTGGTGTTCTGTTCAGGAAGTTGTCACCTGTGCCAATGAGTTCGATGGTTTTTCCCACTTTCTCTTCTAGTAGATTTAGTGTGTGCAGTCTTATGTTAAGGTCTTTGATCCACTTGGACTTAAGTTTTGCAGAAAGTGATAAGTATGGGTCTAATTTCACTCTTTTACATATGGACATCCAGTTGGACCAGCACCATTTTTTGAAGATGCTGTCCTTTTTCCATTGTGCAGTTTTGGCTTCTTTGTCAAAAATTAGGTGATCATAGGTGTGTAGGTTCATTTCCAGGTCTTCAAAATACCAACACAATTCTTTATAGACCTGGTAAAAGCTATTCTCAATTTCATATGGAATAACAAAAAACCCAGAATAGCTAAATCAATCCTGTACAATAAAAAAAAAAATCTGGAGGTATCACCATCCCAGATTTCAAGCTGTACTACAGAGCAATAGTAATTAAAAAAAAAAAAAAAAGCATGGTACTGGTATAGAAACAGACCAGTGGATCAAGGGAAGAGGAATTCTTAAATGAGAAAATACCTCCCTAAAATTGGTCTGTAGGAAAGTCTGTAGGACTCTTTTTTTTTTTTGATTGATGATTGATATGGGAGGCCCAGCTCACTGTGGGTGGTGCCACCCCTGAGCTAGTGATCCTGGGTTGCATAAGAAAGCAAACTGATTGAGCCATGGGGAGCAAGCCAGTACATGGCATTCCTCCAAGGTCTCTGCTTCAGTTCCTGCCTCCAGGTTCCCGCCTTGAGTTCCTGCCTGACTCCCCTTCATAATTTACTGTAAGCTGTAAGAAGAAATAACCCCTTCCTCCCCAAGTTGTTTTTCTTCATGCTACTTATCAAAGCAACAGAAAGCAAACTGATACAGCAGGTATGCATGCAAAATGCCAGTATCCAGGGAGGCTTGGACCAAGATTCTAGAAAAACCCCTTACAAGATCAGGCAATGTATAACAAGGTCATGTTTCTTTCAGGGAACCCCTGCTATGCAAAGGTCTAGAGGTGAAGCCCAAGTTGCAATGGAGCTCCCCCAAATGTTGGCCAATAATGAGGATTGTCTGCCATAGTAAGCTGCAGCCACCAAGTAGAATTGGCCCAAGAGAGAAGCCATGTGTGCTACAGTTGGTAGGGTCACAGGAGAAGCACTGCCTGCACCCACTGACGCTTATGGCATGAAACCATGTGTCCAGGATACACCAGGCATGGGGCTGCAGGACTTAATGTTTGCCCTGGTAGGTGTTGGTCTTGCTTTGTTCAGTCTTTCCTTGTTATCAAACTACTTGGGATGAGACTGTTTAGTTGGGCCATTGTACATGGGAAATACATACCTCTCTTTTTTATTTTTCAGGGGATCATGATTAAGTCTCTTAGATCTCAGAGAACACTTTACACTAGATTTTTGAATAGTGTTGGAACTGTTAAGACTCTGCGGTCTCTTGAAGTAGGTTAAATGCATTTTCCATTTTCAGATGGCAATGAACCTTTAGGAATCAAGGACAGAATGCTGTAATTTGAATCTGAGACACCCAACAGGCTCACGCTTTCCATCGGTGTTCTCTAACTAGTGATGTTACTTAGGGAGGGTGAGGAGCCATTGGGGGTGGGACCTAATTGGCAGAAGTAGACTAAGCTTTTGAAGGTTATATGTGGCCCCTGGTTTCAGTCTTGTTCTCTGCTTTGCAGTCCAGCATTCTATGAACAGCCGGCCTTTGCCGCACGCTCCCACCACCATGGGCCAAGCCGCTCTACTGCATCTCCTCACACAACAGAACTCAAACATCTGAACCAACACCACAGGTAAGTCCTCCTCCCATAAACTGTTTCTCTACGATATTTTGTCATAATGACGCAAAGCTTAACTTATTTAATCTTAAGACCTTTTTCCCACTGCCACTAAAAGCTCTGGCCACGGAGGATGCTGGAGGGAAAGAGAACAGAAAATGAATGCAAGCAGGAGTCGGGGCAGCTACGCAGTGCAAGGTTCTCTGGGGCGCAGGACCAAGGCCCAAACCCATGGGCCTTGGATGAGCCCAGGAGCTGAAGAGTTGGGGGAACTTCTAGAGAGTCTCAGTTCTGTCCTCACACCATAAAATGGGGATGATGGTGGGAAGTCATGAAGTCTCCAGCTCTGTCTAATTTTGTGACACTCAAAGTGTAAGGACAAGAGTTCTCCAAATGTAATCCCGCAGAGTTGGGGTGCTGAGGAGCACGCCTTTAATCCCAGCACTTGGGAGGCAGAGGCAGGCGGATCTTTGCGAGTTCGAGGCCAGCCTGGTCTACAAAGCGAGTCCAGGACAGCCAGAGCTGTTAAACAGAGAAACCCTGTCTCGAAAAACCAAAAAAAAAAAAAGAAAACATTACTTTGGGCGGACACATGTCGTCATGGACATGAGACGGTAAGACCTGGCAGCCTTAGAGGAGAAGGGTGGTCTTTAATTCCCATTGTATGTGTTGAAAATTTCTACCAAACCCCTCTCTCTGAGTAGTTGCTAAAAGCATGAGCCTTTTGTTTGTGGTAAACACTACAGAAACACCAGCATCTATTAGAATCTTCTACACACTCTGTTATGCAAGGATGAGGATGATGGATTTCATTGACTAGTGTAAAAACACAGCCAGGAGAGGAATCTTCTGGAAGAGAAAACCAGGGCCTGGACAAGCTTCCTGCAACCAGCCGAGTAGAAGCAGAATGGAGGAGCAGAACAGAGGCATGGGTTTGCTATTTGAATGTTAATGAGTGTTCCTAATCAGATAAATGTGGCTTTTGCCAACTTCTGCACCCACTCACTCTGGTTTGAGGTTGGACTGGGCTGGTGCGCACTTAATTAAACAGGGCCAGGATCTAATCCAGGGCAGTCCTGGCATTTTCTCTTTTAGATCATTAGGAGTACTGGAAATAAACCAGATTTAGAAAACATAAATCTCCTATCTTCTCCAGTCCCAATAAAATCATACATCAATTTGCCCAAAGGATTCAGTACTTATCTGGGAATAAAACCAAAACTGTATTTATCAGATCGCATAAGAAGGGGAGAGAGGAAGGGATGGAGGGAGGGAGAGAGAGAGAGAGAAAGAGAGAGAGAGAGAGAGAGAGAGAGAGAGAGAGAGAGATTGGCTGAGAGACTGAGGGAAATCCAGACCATGGCAAGTACAACTTTGAGCATCTTCTTAGCAGCTCTGTCCTCCAGGCCTGGGACTGCATTTCAAGTCCTTGAGACTTAAAATGTGTCAGCATGCAGCAGAGGGAGGGACCCTGTGACCTGTGGTCTGTAGGGCACTCCCCTCCCCACCTCTCATCCCCTACTCTAGCGCCTCTGGCAGGCTCCTCCACTCCCCCTCACCTGCCCACATGGCTGTAGTTATACAACCTATCATATCAGTCCAGGGAAGCTGAGGCTTCAGAGAGACTGTGAGAACACAAATTCTAGACATAGAAATCCACAGCACATATTATAATTTTTTTATTTTTCCTGAGCATTTGCAAGAGATATGTCTTTTAAAACCTAAGTCAGGGTCTCTCAGAACTTAGAATAAAATAACATCAACAAAACCCAGCACCACAAACAAAGAAAACATTGGCTGCAGAGAATGAAGAAAGGCCATTGCTGCCTACTCCACCTTCTCCCACTCACTCCAACTTTTAAAAATTTTGAGACAGGGTCTCATGTAGCCCAGGTTGGCCTCAAACTCATTATATAGTGAAGGGTGACATTAAACTTCTAAACTCCCAGCCTCCCCCTCCCACATGCTAAGATCACAGGTGTGTGCCACCATACCCACTTCTGGAAGCTTTTATTGCCATTGTATCAAACTCTTAGACTTTCAGTTGTCATAATTGAGCTGTGTTGACTTAAAAGCCCCAAACCATATTACCACCAAGGAAGAACTAACTATTCAGTCGGTAGGACATCTGACGCAAGTTAGGCTTCACCCATTGCCCGGTAGACCTGCCAATAAAGTTGCTTCCAGGTTAAAGGGTATGTATGAGTGAGGACACAAGAGAAGGGGAACAATAACATTCAGTCATTACTTACCACCTGAGTTTGTTCTGCTTACAACCCCTGCCAAATAATAAACACCGCAGGGGCAAAGAGCTTTGCATATGTGTCTCCATGAAACAAAGAACAGTGCTTGTATGTTTTATGAGCCTGCATAGATTTCAGGCTTAACATTACATGAAAGACTCCTTCTTCCCTCCAATTATGTAAGCATTTTGTCCCATAAGACTCTGTACCTGGGAACAAGGCTAAACTGAGATCTCCTAACAATGATGTACTAATAAGCAAGCTGGGGTGAACCTGGCTTCTACTTCTAGGAAAACAACACCACCACACTGGGCATGGAAATGGGAACAGAATATTTTCTATAGCTTACATCAGCTTTATCACATATACAGCTCATTGGGAAAGTGCAGCAACCCAGGCCTTACAGCCAGAGATCTGCTTCCCTCCTCTGATCTGTCTCTTTGGGCTGTAGTTCCTTTCTGTAGCTTCCCTTAGGCATATTACAACATGCATAGACTGCTCTTTTATCCTTTAAGAATATCAAACCATTGACTTCACAGAAGACTATGAGCCTTCTTCCTATTCCTCTACTCTCTCAATAAAGATATATTAATCATTTTGGTTAATTCTACAGGCTCTGAAGATAGAAACATGCTGTCATTTCCCTTTGTTTTGCCATTTGGTACCCAAAGTTGCAGCCTAGAGTCCCTTGCCATTTTCATTTCTGTTTTGTGACTAGAATCTGTTTTGTCTCCCTAGGGAGATAATTTGTGTCTTTGCACCCTCAGCTTTGTAATGTCAAGTGGAGGGAACTGGTGTGGATCTTTTCAAAACCACAGGAAGTTTCTTGGTATCATTCCTTCACTTTTCCTTTTTGTAGTCACTTTCTGGAATTCCTGTCAGTGAATGTTAGCCCTTTTGAATCAATTCTTCCATTTTTGTATTACTACTTCTTCACTATTGTCCATCCCTTGTTTTTTGTTAATTTTCCTGGAAGGTAATCCCACTTTGTTCACATAAAAGTTCCTCTATTTTTAATTTCTTTTTTTTTTTTTTTTGTTTTTCGAGACAGGGTTTCTATGTTTAACAGCTCTGGCTGTCCTGGACTCACTTTGTAGACCAGGCTGGCCTCGAACTCGCAAAGATCCGCCTGCCTCTGCCTCCCAAGTGCTGGGATTAAAGGCGTGCGCCACCACCGCCTGGCTATTTTTAATTTCTTTAGGCTCTTCTTTCTTGTTCTTTGATGGTCCCTGCATCAAAAGCATCCTGCTTTTGATTAGTGGACATATCTCTAAGAATATTAAATATCTTCTGTGTCTGTGTTTCCAAAGTTTTATTCTGTTGCCAGCATCGTTCCCATTTCTCCTAAATCTCTTTTCCCCACTTGAATGACCTGAATCTCTTTCATGTTGGAAGTTTTCCTCCAGAATCAGGAGTTGATGGCTAAAAGCAGCCCATTCATATTGAATCCTAAGATCCAAAACCCAACTGCGTATTTCTTTCAGACATTGTGTGCCGACTTGTCAGCTGGGAAAGCAAATTGGCTGCAACTTGGTGGTGAAGCAGGCTTTTCAGGGTGGGACCCTAACACTGTCTTTTCCTTCTGTCGCTTGGTTCTCGCAGGGCAAAATTCTTGGTTTCCTGCCTGTAGGATCTCCATTTGGATGCAGTGACCATCCAGCCATCAGTAGTAAGCACTTTCCAATGAAAGTCCCCCAACCTCATTCCTATTTCCCTCTGTGTATTCTGAGTCAATGCCCAGAGTCCTTGGGGCTCAGTATCTCTGAGGGAAAAAAAAAATCTACCTTTATTCAAGCAGGTGGCAAAGGAAAGAGAAGGACCCAGACCCCTAAGCAACTGGATGACTTTAGTTTCTCAGCTTCTTCCAGTGTGCTGCAGCACAAGGTGTCACAGAAACTCAGCCTTTCTGGGGTTTTGCTGAGGGTGGTTCACTTGGCCTTGGTAGTGTTCCATGGGCAAAGCCAGCCACCACCTGTCCATCTGCTTTGCATCTGACTAAAGAGAATAGACGATTCAACTCTCCACAGCTCCTCTGTGCATGTGGTGCATCTGATTTCATGTATTTATATCCTGTCCTTGCTGTTCTGGAATCTCTAATCAGAGTTTGGAACAGGCAGGCTTAAGTCTCCCATGTTTAAACAAAAGCCCCTTCTCACTATGTAGATTTCACATTTGTTCTCCAGTAGTCTCCTTACCTGGAGTTCATGAAATTCTCAGACGTGTAAAGGTAGAAGTTTTTGACCTTATATCACCCAGGTACTAGATATGTGGACTTGGGCTGGCTAATTTACCTCCTGGACCTCATTTCCTTGAGTGCTAAATTGTTTTGGGTAAACTTATAATGGTTAGTCTTTGTTGCCAATATTTGGAATCACCTAGGAAACTCAAACTCCGGCGTGTCTGTGAGAGTGTTTCCTAAGAGACTTAACAAAAGGGGACAATTCTGAATGTGGGCAGCCCCATCTCAGAGTCCCAAACTGAATTAAGAAAGAAAGAAAGAAAGAAAGAAAGAAAGAAAGAAAGAAAGAAAGCTAGCAGAATACAAAAGACCAGCATTCATCACCCTGTTTCTTCACTGCAGACACCAGGTAACTGATCCCATCATACCCTCACTGCCATGCCTTCCACACCATGATGGACTGCTACCTCAAATCAAGAGTCAAAATAAATGGGCATAATGGTGCATGCCTTTAAACCCAGCACTCAGAGGCACAGGCAGGCAGATCTCTGTGAGTTCTAGGCCAGCCTGATCTACAAACAGAGTTCCAGGACAGCCAGTACTGTTACACAGAAGAACCCTGTCACAAAACAAAACAAAACAAGATTCAAAATAAGTATGTCCTCTCCTACGCTGGCTCTTATCAGATTTTCAGTCATAGCAATGAGAAAAATACCTATATAGCTATATATCATCTTTAACACAGAATTAAGTTGCCTTTTGTGTTAAAGATGCAACATTGTTTATATTAGTAACGAATGGGTTAGGCATTTAGCAGTTCTGATTTTGAGATGAGTTCTACCAATGAAAAGTAGCTAACTTATATGTGGTATTGGGGGCGGGGAACAAAGGAGTCCTACTTGCTTACTTCTAGTGACAGACAAGGACAGAAAACTGAGACTCCTGACTTAAGAAGGGGAACTGTCTGTCTCTCCTTTGTGCCAATTTACCTTCATTGTAGACACTCTTTCCTTTCTTAGAAGATCCACGTAGATGATCAGACTATGAGGCTTTTCATTCATGTAACAAAATACCAGATGCAAATAAATTAAAGGAGCAAAGATTTGTTTTGCTTCACAGCTTCAGATGTTTCAGTTCATAGTGATGGGGAGGGTATTATAGAGCAGGAACATTGGCATCATGGTGGCCAGGAAGCAAAGAGAGAAAATGCCTGCACTCACATCTTCCTCCTTCTTCCTCTTTTATTCCACCCATCCCAGGATCCTACAGGATGGTGCTACAGGCTCCATCCATTTGCAGGGCAAGTCCTCCTTCCTAGACTAATCCTCACTGGAAATACCCTCATGATTCACTGATCTTTAAGGAAACTTTCAGCCCAGACAAGTTGGCCTTTAAGGTTGATCATCATAATCAAATTACAATTCAAGAAGTTATCATACTTCCTGATCTGTCTCTTTGTGTTTTGAGGCAGGATCTCTCTCTGTGTATCCCAGGCTGACTTAGAACTCACTCTATAGCTCAGGCTGGCCTCAAGCTCATGATTCTTCTGTCTTGGCCTCTCTATGACCACAGACCCTGCTTACATTTTTAAGCCGATACACTGTCCATTCGAGAAAGTAAACCATTTTTCCTGAAGTATGTTTCATCTGTGTAAATGAAATAGTTGCCTGCTTATCCCACCTGCTGCATGTTGAGCCCTCTGAGGATTTAAAATTATTCCCATTGTTCTGTCAGTTACAGAAACTGTCCCATTGGAGCTACAAAAGTTCTGATAATTTAGTCCAATTTGCTCATTTTGATGATGATTTAGACAGGCTCAAACAGATTAAATTACTTACTGATATTGTGGAACTGTATCTCAGATATTGCGTGGCTAATGATGTCTTCAAATCAAATCACCTGAGATTATCCACTGAGACCCTCCTAAGATTGGGCTCTCAAACATTCTCTCATGGGAATGGGGCTCATGAGGCTCAAAAGACCCCTGAGGAAGGATATAAAAGGGTTAACAATTGCTGAAGTGGTATCTTTCTTCGGAAATCTAGATTTGGGTAGACTCAGTTGTTGGTCCATAGTTGGTGCCCTATCTGGAGTGAATAAGCAAACTTTTGTTCATGTCTTCTAGGAAAAGTTAACATTCAAGGGCTTCGGAAGAGAGTAAGAATAAAAGCTTGACCAGGATCTCTCCACTCACAATAAATACCCTGTGCTCAATCAGATTACCCAGGACAGATGCCCAATAAGTATCTGTGTCCTCGTCATGAGCTAACCTCCCATGTTCTCTCCATTTGAATTAGTCAGTTTCCTGTTGTTATAAGGAAACAACCAAGACTGGTATACAGGAAAAGAGGTTGTTTGTCTGTTCATTCATTTTTTCCATATAGTTCTGGAAGTTCAGAGGCATGGTGTTGGTATGGGCTGAGCCCTAGTGAAGTCCTTATGTTAAAGAAAACAATTACATGTCATTTTTTCTATCACTGGCTTGTCTGGTGTGAGAAAAACTCCCTCAAAATTCCTATGGAGCCTGAGAAATAAGAGTTCTAAACAAGATCCAGGATTGAAGGGGTGCTCTATGGTGGTGGAACTGGGAATGAGTGCCATGCTGTGCGTCACACCTGTCTGTGTGACTGTGATATGCAGTCATGGGATTGGAAGGAATGGATATCAATGGAGCCTACAGGCACACAGACCATTTTGAGAGGTGTTAATTAATATACATTCCAGCATGATGTTGAACTGCACTGGGTTCTTTGGCTAAAGAACATCATTTAAACTACAATGAGTCATTTAGTGTCCAGATACAGAGGTGTGGTGGCTCTCTGGGGCAGAAAGGGTTAGTCAGACAGTCCTGAGGAACTGAAGCTTGGAACCAAATAGCCAGCAGGAATTGACACAGCTTTCTGCTGTCTGGCTCTTGCTCTTTTACATTGTCATCCTGAGGGGCCCTGGGGTCTCTGTCCTGTTTCTGTTCACGTATCTGCTCCTTCTCTCAGCGGACTTACTTACCTGACCGTTCCCATAGCCTCCTCCTCACTCTTGTGTCAACACGACCTCCATTTTAGCAATAAATAAAACCTGGTCTGATATTTTTCAGTATTAGTGACAAACTGGCCACAGAAAGGGTCCAACTTCCATAGTTTGAGCCATTGTCTTTCTCTACTCTCATTACCTATTCAAACATGGGAACTGGGGTGTTGATAGGTCACACAAGCCAATTCGGCCATTCATGCTTGTCCAGTGATTTTTGACAGATAATGGCAATTTCCAACTGATGTGGAAGCCATTGCTTTCCCCAATCATCCCACTGTCAGGGTGTGAACATGAAGACAGGTCTCCTTAGGAAGTCTGTCATATATACAACCCTGTAAATAAGCAGGCACAGAGAAATGGCATGCCGCCTAATCATGTGAGTTCACAGAGGTCGCAGAGTTACCTGAGAGAAGAAGTGATAGCACCCGGCAGCACAATCAGCTCAGTGTCCGTGCTGGCACCTGTCAGGGCATGGAAGGAAAGAGCTCTTGGCTCTCACACCTCTCCAAAAGGGAAGCCGGCGGGCCTACTCTAATACAGCATCAGGCAGAGGCACTGTCACAATATTTGTAGCCAGTCTATATTTTGTCTATTTCTGTAGAGGAATTTTAATTCAGAATATGGCTGCTCTGGAAAGAGATCCCATCTAAAGACCTTCTAGGTCTGTGTGACTCAGCTGGAATACAGAGACACCTTTGATCCCAGGAGACAGAGACAAGCAGACCTCTGAGTTCAAGGCCAACCTGGTATAAGAGCAAGATTCAGGTAAAGAAAAGCTTGGGTCCAGGTGTGCTGGTACATGTCTTTAAGACCAACTTTCATGAGAACAGAGAGGAAGGAGAAGCTACTTAAAGAGAGCAGTGCAGAGAGAGAGAGAGGAAGCAGTTTTACCAGGAGAGTTTTAAAGAGACAGGTTGAAAAGAGAAAAAGCTAGACACAGTTGAAGACAGAACAGAACGACCCAGAGAATGAGAAGTCGGAAGATTAGAACATATTGCCGAAGTTAGCATGAGACCAAGCAGAGCAATTCAGTCAGAGGCCGAGAGAGAAGCTAGATTGAGTCAGTCAGCTTGGAGAGGAGTTTGGGCCAAAATAGCTGAGTAGAACCAGCCAGCCAGAGTTCTGAAAGAACAAGAAAGAGTGAGCTTATTCAGCAGAAAGTCTCAGAGGCTGCAAACATTCCAGGCCTAGATTAGATTGTACAGAGGCTAGAAGCTTCCAGGACAAGGCCGAGGCTAGCAGACGGAGGCAGTAAGCCTCAGAAGAATAAAAGTTACTTTTACACATGTCCGTTCTTTCTGGTAGCCCTGTTCTAACTAGTGACTCTAACGGACACTCAAGTGACTATCTCTAGTCACTTTAGAGTATGGATCTCTCAACAGTGTCCTTCAAATGCAGTTACCAGACTCTAGGCTGCAAATGAAAACTAAACACAAATGTATGTGCACAAAAACACAGGCAGATACACACACATACAGTAGGTGTAGTTGTGGGTTGGTGGCAAAAGGGCTCTGTCAAATAAAAATAGGCTTTAGAGGGCTGTCTTGGAAGTCCCCCTCCATGCCCACACTGCTCCTGGCATGTCACTAGCTAGCCCTGACAGGAAAGGAATCTGGAATATTCTTTTTTTGCCTGGCCGTACTGCTATTTGGTTAATACAGGGATCCTGTTGCTAAGGAAAAAGAGCACATAGTGAGTAGGCAGCCAGCGAGCACTAGCTGATTTAACTCCAATCCCTTAATCTTTGCCTTAGTTTCCTTATCTACAAAATAGGGTCATCAATACCCAGCCCACCAGTTTCTCCAGGGTTGTATGAGTACACAGTGAAAACTCTTTGAAAATGAGAAATCTTGTTCAAACAGAAGGTATCATTCCGAGTGTTTACATAAGAAACCTCAGGGCTGTGTGACCGGGCAAACACAAGCAAACATAAACATTCATTCTTCACCTGCACCAGACGAAAGTGTCATTTCCGCCCCACCCCCACCCCACCCCCCATCAAGCTTCCCAGAGGGCCTTTCCTCTCACCTGGGAGGCTAACTGGACATTTACAGAGGCTATAGGAGGATTACGTGGCATTTCTGCAGCTGGCTCTGTGTCAGGCACCGTGTGTCCCATGGTTGAACTGGCTTTATCCTCACATAGAGTCACTGGCAGGCACCCCATTGTGCCACTATTGATACAGGGGGCAGATATCAGAGGGACACAGCTCAAGCCAGGAGCAGGGCTGGGATTCGGCCATTCCATGTGTCTGAACTCTTCAATTTCAAAATACTGCGGATCGTTGTCTCCGGGTTGCTGGATTGAATTGCATCCCTCCTCCATACCCCTGAAAAGGTATGCTGAAGTCCTTCTAGCTGCTAATGCTGTGACAGGGACCTTAACTGGAAAACGTCTTTACAAAGGCAATCACGTTCAAATAAAGGGCTGAGGTGTAGCTCAGTTGAAGAGCATATATTTTACCTGCACAAGGTCCTGGATTTGATCCCAGCACACATACATGTATACATGCACACACTGGACTGAAGTTAGGATGAGGTCACTCTAGGTTAGGGTGACTCCCAACCTTGTGATTCTGTCCCTATAAGAAGAGAGAACTTTGGGGACTGGAGAACTATAGGATGGGGGTAGAGTGCTTACTTAGCTTGCACAAAGCCCTCAGTGCATGGTGGCACACACCTGTAATTCTAGCACTCAGAGAACAGAGGTGGGACAACCAGAAGTTCAAGGTCATCCTTGGCTATATATATATAGCCACATCTCAAGGCCAGCCTGAGATGCATGAGACCTTGTCTCAAATAGAAGAGAGGTAAGTTCAGAAAGAAACACAGAGGGCATGGCCACGTGTTGGCAGAGAGACTGACTAGGGTGCTTGAGCTGCAAGCAAGGAGCAGGGAGAATTGCTGGCACCAGCCGGCCAGAAGGGAGAGAGCAGTCCTGGTGAGTGGTTTCCCTATCAGCCTCCAGAAGGGACAGTGCTGCTAGCTAGATCTTGGCTTCAGATTCTGGCCTTGCACTAGCTCATTGCTCCAGCTGCCGCAGAAAGCTAAATGTTGACAAATATGTGAAGAGCCTGGTGTGGTTTCTGATCCCTCTACCAAGTGCACAGGGCACTTGCTCCAGAACTACAGGGGCCTCCAGAAGGCAGAAGTTTTGTCTTGGGGAGGACTGGACCTTTTTGTATTGTCTTACATTTTGGGTTGTGAACCCGGCCTTTAATGGCTGAGCTGTCTCTCCAGCCCCCATTCCGCATTCCCTACATACAGGTCAGTGATACCGCCTTCAAAGAAGGTCAACTTAGTTGCCAAACCTCTGGCTTTTCAAAAGCAATTGTAAAAAACAGTCCTCACATGGAAAGGCAGAATCGCCTGCTGCAAACAAAACCTCAAAATACCAAGATAAAAAGTATTTATCTGTTTATTGTTTCTCTACCAGTCACAAGTCACAGGGTGAAAGAAAGTCAGCATTGTAGAACTTGTTAAGCTGCTGTGAGGATCCTCAGACCATCACAAATCCAGCTGTTTGGCACAAGATTCTGTGAGGGAGAAAGTGCCGGAAGGGAAACCATTAAAAAGGCTTTTATCTTTTCAAATACTTTACTTATTTGTGTGTGTGTGTGTGTGTGTGTGTGTGTGTGTGTGTATACTTGTGCCATGATACACTTCTGGAGGTCAGAGGACAACTTGTGGGAGTCAGTTTTCTCCTTCCATCATGTGGGTTCCAGGGATTGAACTCAGGTCATCAGACAGGGTGGCAAGTGTCCTTTCTCACTCAGCCATCATACCAACACTTTTGTTTTATTTTGTCTTGTTTTAAATGTTCATGTTTGATGTGTCAGGGTGTTTTCCCTGCATGTGTGTCTGTACACCATGTGCACACCTGGTGTCCAAGACGTTACAGATCATTATGAGCCACCACATAGGTACTAGGTGTCAAACCTGGGGCCTCTGGCAGAGTAACAAGCTAGTCACTGAACCATCTCTCTATCCCTTGTTTTTTTTTTTTTTTTTTAATACAAGATCTGACATATTATAGACTTTGCTATATAACCCAGGCTTGTCTTGAACTCATAATCCTCCTGCCTCAGCCTCTGAAGATGTGGAAATACAAGCACGCACCCTCATCCTTATGCCCGCCTTGAACTGGCTTTTGAGTATGTAAGTGCCATTCACATGTAGGAGAACAGCTGCTAGCCTTTCAAACCCAAGAAATTAACAGAATGGATGTCTGCCATTAGCACAGCCTTGTTGGAGTGTCACTTCATCACCCCAGGTCACAGCCGCTGATGCGTCTCATCTTGAGTGGTGAAAATAAATAAGACTTTTAGGCTGAGAAGAGATCTTTTCATTGTGCTGTTTCGAGAAGAAATCTGGAAACCCAGCCAAAGAATACAAGGTGACCTTTGTTTGGACGCGGGCATAGGGAGAGTGAGTGGAAAGGGCGGTTGGGATAAAGAGATGTTTGTGTTGCAAACTTGCAAGGGCTGTTGGGACGTGACACTCCTCAGTACACAGGCCTTCTGATAAGACTCAACACAGGCAAGAGTGTCTAGTGAAGTCCATTCTGCTCCTCCCAGTATGTTGTCAAGAGCCCACAGTGATGAAAGCCTGGTACACAGACGGAAGCCCGAGGGCCTAGTGTGCCCAGGAAGTCACCCAGACTGCTGGGTATCTCAACTGTTGACATTTAAGAGTTTGGCCAGCATGTAAAACACCAATTAAGTTTACCATCTTTTCCTCAGACACAGTGCCATCTGTAAAGAACATGCCAAGGCTGCACAGACAGATGACTCTGTGGGTCTTTACTCTTGCTGAACAACAGTGAGGATCTGCATTCAAATCACAAGAACACATACAAAGCCAGGCACCGTCACATGCTTGTGATGCCATGCTCCTGCGGTGAGATGGGAGGCAGAGACTAGACAATGTCCAGAAGTTCAAGGGCCACATAGCTTGGCATATGCAGCAGCAAACATCAGACACTCTGTCTCATTCAAGGTTGAATGACTGACACCTGAAGTTGTTCTCTGGCCTCTACTCACATGCTATGGCACACACACACACACGTTTACTCACATGCACTTGCATACACCTCTGGAGTTCATAGTGTGAAGTCAGGGCATCATCAGGACTAGGCTGCTGCCGAAGATGCTGGGGGAGACCCTCTCTCCTAGCAGGGGTAGCTACTTGGTTTGTTAACAGCCCACTCCTAGCATTCGTCTGGGGTTCTCTCTGCATGTCCACCTGCACCCTTGTGTTTCCTTTAGGAAGGCTGTCAGGTAGATTGGAGTAGTCTCATCTTAACAAATTACATCTGCAAAGACCCTCCTACCAAAGTTACCTTCTGTTAGAACTTCAGCATAGGGATTTTGGTGGGACACAGCTGAGCCTATAATTTACCCTCCCTCTCATGTGGCAGGGTGCAGGGAGATTGATGTGGAGTCCAGCAATGGCAGTTGTCAATGGTATACAGCGGGCTGCGGCTGGAGAAACAGCTAGATGCCCCACTATCTTTCTCGTGCCACTCTCAGGGCATCAAACCACTGGTAAGATAGGACAAAGGAGGCAAGTGGATTCTGGGGAAGTTAGTCTTCTGCCAGCACAAGGCAGAGAAGGGAGAAGATTGAGTGGGGTGTGCATGTGAATATGTTCCTGCAAATGTAGGATATCATGGAGGGAGGGGGGGCTGAAGAACAGCCAAAGTCTGAATGGGTTAGGGACAAGTTGTAGACTAGTGAACATGACACAGTCTTTGGATGCTTGGAGTTATAAACTATTGCCCTGAGGATACTGGCCACTTTTACACCTATTAGTGAATTGTTTTCAGCATTTATTTGTGTATGTGGAGTAAGAGGAATCAAATCCAGAGCCATGGGAATGCTGGAGACCCTTTGCCACTGAGCTACAGCCCTCCTTTCAGCATTTCTGATCACCTCTATATTGATGTCCTTAAATTCACAGCACCTTACTTGTTTCATCATTGATTTTTCTATTGCAGTGATAAAACACTAGCACCAAGACAAGTTAAAGAGTTTAGTTGGGCTTTTATGTGCAGAGAGTTAGAGTCCATGATAGTTGAACAGAAGCATAGTGGCAGGAACAGCTGAGAGCTCACACCTGCAAAGGACAAGCAGGAGACACATTGGGAATGGTGTGAGTCTTTTGAAACCTCCAAGCTCACCCCGAGGGACTCATCTCCTCCACAAAGGCCACACCTCCTATCCTTCCAGACAGGTCCACCAACTGGGTACCAAGTATCCAAACATAGGAGCCTGCAGGGGCCATTCTCATCCAGACCACCACAGCCAGCAAACTGAGAAATGAGAGTAGTATCTTCGATAGGATCTCGCTTTGTGACTCTATCAGGGAGGCCTGGGATCCAGCAAACCAGTGTAATCATTACCTGGGACCCAGGCCTAGTGAAATCTGGAACGGGCCATGGGGCTGAGTGGCTTTGGGTGCTGTTCCTCCTAAGCCAGGAAAGGTTCGAATGCAAAAACAAACATATTTATCATGCGGCAAATGTTATCTTCAAACAACTCCTGCGGTTCTCAGATTGGAGTGCGATCTCATGTGCCTCTCTGTCATTGTGAAAGCTATGAGCACTGTCCGGAATGCCTGTCTCCATCTTTTTTTCTCCCTGTAGAACTCCTAACCATTCTTCAAATGCCTAGCTAAGGAGTGCCTCTTCTGGGAAACCTTCCCTGACTTCCTCAAGCAGTTAGCTATTCCTGAGCTGGGAGTACTTTGCATACAGCTGTATTTCCACACTTTGCACATCATGTCTGTGGTTACTTTCTCATGCTTACTCCAGGGCATCTTATAGTAATGAATATTTGTTCAATACACTCATCTTAGTGTGTTAGGCTCTTGGAACAGACGATTGCCTGTGAAAAATAACTTAAGGGAGGAAATTTTTATTTGGGGTCATGGTTTTAGAGGTTTCAATGCATTATGATAAGGAAGGTGTGGTGGACCACAGCGGCTCACATGTGACACTCAGGAGGAAGAAGAGACTTTCTCCAATACCTGGCTTCTCTTTTCATTTTCCCCGGGCCTCAGACTGTGGGATGGTACCATCCACATTCAGAGCAGATCTCTCTGTGTCAGTCTTCTTGGAAACACCTTCACAAATACTCCGGAAGTGCGCTCAACAAATCTCCCAGGCATTCCTCAGTCCAATCAAGTTGAAGTATCAGGCATCAGCTCTCCCATTTGCCTTATGAACTCGGTCATGTTTGTGCTTTTTTCTGTTTTACAAATGCAGAAACTGAGCGTAGGGAAGGCAGAGATCTTGCCTGCCCCCCCCCAATAAAACATTTTAAAGTTTATTATTAAACTTTGTGCATTTGCATATGATGTGTGTGTGAATATGGGCACACGTGCCACCACACGTATATGAAGCTCAGGGAATGACTATGAAGTCAGTTCTGTCTTCCACCCTTACATGGGCTCTGGGGGGTTGTCCTATGTCTCAGGTCGTCAGGCCAGCAGGATGAGCACTTTACCTGCTGAGCCATCTTGCCAGTCCTGCCAGCTGAGCTCTGAACTGCACTGTTGTGCCCCCCACCCCCACCCCAGCTCTCTTCAACTTCCACTTGAGCAGAAGAAGGGGGACTGTTGTTCATCAGAGCGTGATGTATTTTCCCAGGCAAAGACAATGAAGAGTGAGATGATTTTTAGGTTTTGTCTGTTTGTTTTTGTTTTGTTTCATTTTTTTGATCCTCAGAAATTAGCACGTATCAGACAGATGGATTCCTCGGCTATTTCTATACAATGCAGCCTAACTTCAAACAAGTCTCCTGGTCATACACCAAGTACCACGCTTGACACACAGAGGTGTTTGGCAAATATCTGTCCATTGTTAGGTTGTACAATGACGTTGGCAACACTGGAGCCAGCTCCCCTGCAAAGCAAAGCAGCCAGTGGAGCCCCTGGTTTATCTCTGCTCAACCTGCCCTTGCCAAAGGCTGTGCTAATACGGCTGCACCTGGAGGTTGGAGCGCACCCAAGCCTTTGTGGTGTCTAATGTCTCTGTCTCTCTTCCTGGCTAAGCACGCGCAAGCGCGGGTGGGGGTGGGTAGAGCAAGCGGGCTTCCACCTGGTAAGTGCTCAGCTTCCCAAGGGCTTTAGGAGTACCTGATCCTCCTCCCACTCAGGAGTGGCCATCCCTGGGGCACAATGCCAAAATGAGGCCTGTGGGATGAAACTGGGCTTTGATTACCTGGGTGGTATGATTAACAAACAAACCTTTGAGGTTGATAAGCAGTCGGTGGCGAGTCCTTCAGCCCAGCACACCCTCCCCGCACCCAAACACCACTCAACGCTTGGAGCCTGGGATCCAGCAATGCAGTGTAATCATTACCCCGACCCAGGCCTAGGGAAATCTGGAGCTGGCCTTGCAGCAAGGCCAGGCAGCTTCGGATGCTTTTCCTCCTAAGCCAGGAAAGGTTCGAATGCAAAAACAAACGTATCTGTCACTTCCAACCGCTCTGCAGGGCAGGGCATCCTGCTGTAGGGTGGAGTGTCATTGTGCATTGGGAACAGTGGCAAGCAGCCAGTGGAAACTTCGCCTTGCATCACCATTCCCACCACCCTGCAGCAATCCTGAAGGCCAGCCTTACACCGGGGTCGGAATCCTGCCTCCTGGAGAGCCCTGAGGACACAGCAAGCGCCAGGCAAGGGTTGATCCTAAACCCACCAGCAGACCAACAACTGCCATAGGAAGCAGGACACTGGGGCCACCTGAGTCAGGCCGCCCACTTAGTAACTAAGACTCTTTCTAGCCCGAGGTGTGGGCCAACAGAGGACTGGAACCAGAGCAGGCAAGTGAGGATACGTCTTTGAATCCTGGATGCACATATACCTTTGGGTTCCCTGAGTAAGCAACAGAAAGGTTCTCTCCTCTAAGACAATTCCACCCTTGCCCAGTGATCAAAGGTCTGACCGGCCATTTCTGGAAATGAGGAAACTATGCAGATCTTGCAAGTCTTGGATCACTCAAGCTCTGGATCACTCAGTAGCCCAGACCCGCTCCTCATTCTGCCCTCCCCATCCTCCCCAAGCCAGACTTCACAACTACCGGAACTCCTTTAGAAGACAGATGGGAGCTTGTCATCCTCCAGCTGAACTTCCCCGGGAAGGCCTCACACTCATGGATGCCATACCATTCCAGACTCTTCCTTGGTTTTGCTTTACCAGTCTGTCACCCTTCTACCCCTACCTGCATTACACACCAGCCCTCATTCCCCCAGGCAAGCCACCTACACCTGCTTTCCTACCCACAATGCCATTCTTTTTCTTTTTTAACGTTTATTTTTATTAGTCATTTTTGTGTTTATTACTTCAAGTTACATCTCCATCAACGTGCCCTCTTTCCACCTCTCCCAGTCCCACCCTCCCACCGTCTACCCCCTCTCCCTTCTGTCCTACTCCGTAGTGGAGTGTCCCTATATATCAGTCCCCCGCCCCAGTTCAGCAGTCATATGAGGGCTAAGAGCTTCCTCATGTACTGAGGGCCTACATGGCAGCGCCACTAGGACAAAGGGTCTCCTTAACAGGTAACAAGGTCTATGTTCCTGTTCCTTTTGGTGCATTGGTTATAGTATAGTTATCCTGTACTATATGGCTAAAATCCAACTATAAGTGAGTAGATGCCATGTGCATCTTTCTAAGTCTGGGTTAGCTCACTCAGGATGAGCTTTTCTAGTTCCATCCATTTGGCTGCAAATTGCATGATTTTGTTGTTTCTGATGGGGGAGTAGTATTCCATTGTGTAGATGTACCACAGTTTTTTTTTAATCCATTCCTCAGTTGAGGGACATCTGGATTGTTTCCAGTTTCTAGCTATTACAAATAAGGCTGCTATAAACATAGATGATCAGAGAAATGTAACTCAAGACAACTCTGAGATTCCATCTCACACCTGTCAGAATGGCTAAGATCAAAAACTCAAATGACAGCACATGCTGGCAAGGTTGTAGAGAAAGGGGAACCCTCTTCCATTGCTGGTAGGAGTGCAAACTTGTACAACCACTATGGAAATCAGTCTGGTGATATCTTGGAAACTTGGATTAGCTCTGTCTCAAGACCCAGTCATACCACTTCTGAGTATACATCCAAATGATTCCTCACCAAACCACAAGGACATTCTTAACTTCTCCATCTTCTTCTATTTCTCCTGTGTGGCATAAAAGGTGTCTGTCTCTTGGGTGAAAGCCTCCTTGTCTTTTCTACCGTCATCCAGATAAAATCTCAGTGTTTTCCTTCCTGGGCCTTTGTAGTTCTGTGTACACACTGTTAGGCACACTAAACCTGTGTGCTGATTTATCAACATGTGACAATTTTACAGCCTCATGGACTGAGACCTGTTTATGAATGTTATTGAGTAAAGACTGTGGGTGTGTGTGTTGTATGTATATATATGCATTCATGTGTTTGTGTGCATGTGAATGTATACTGCTTGTTCATATATGTGCACACAAGCGTGGAGGCCAGAGATTGACACTGGTGTCTTTTTCAATTGCTTTTCACCTCGTGCCCATCAAATGAACTAGACTAGCTAGCCAGTGAGCCCAGGGATCTTCCTTGTGCCCTGTTTTGCATCCCAACTCAGATCGCCATGCTTTGTGACAAGCATTTTACCAATTAGGCTATCTCCACAACCCCAGTGGCTGGGGGGGGGAGGGAGGGGGTGTTCAAGACAGGGTTTCTCTGTGTAACAGCCCTGGCTGTCCTGGACTCACTTTGTAGACCAGGCTGGCCTTGAACCCCTAGAGATCCACTTGCCTCTGCCTCCGCAGTGCTGGGACTAAAGGTGTGTGCCACCACACCCAGCCCAATGGGTCTTTTTTATTCATCTATCTAGTCTCAGTTCAGTCCCTGATACATAATAGAAGCTCAATAAATAAGACAAAGAAATGATTAAATGTCCTTGCTTTTCCTTATGTATAGTAATGTAATTCTTAAGTCTTCTTAAGGACATTTATCTGCAGGAAACTCTTAGCCCTGGACAAATTCCATCCTTCGAGCATCCTTAGAGCAGCTCCAAGGCTGTAACAAGAGCAATGTGCAAACCAACTGCTTCCAGACAAGTGAGCTGCCAGATGTTCACCAAGTCACTGCATGTTCAGAGCAAATCCAAACCACACACAGAAGTGAAACTTCCTGAACAACCCATGCTCCATGTTTCTTTTACTGTTCTGGAATCTGCTTCTGAATGGAAAGGCACGCCACAGGAGAGGAAAGATTTTAATGGTTCTCTCATGACAAGTCTTTGGTCATTTTTTTCTGACTGCATTGTATCCCACAAGAATAGAAGTAATGCTCTTCTTCATCAATGGCCTTGGTGGGCTGTCCTTTAAGTGTCTGCATGATGCTTTTGTGTTGTTTTGCTTTAAAAGAAATTTTTTCCTTCACCCTTGCTCTGCAAAACATCCCCCTCCACTCTCTGTTGTCCATATAGTTAGAAAGGACACCAAAGATCTGGTTATTTCTCTTAAAACTTTTAATTGAAATATAATTATATCATTTTCCACCTCCCCCTTTTTCCCTATAATCCCTCCATGTCCACTTTCCCTTTCCTCTCAAATTGATGGCCTCTTTATTTGGTTATTGTTATAGATAATAGATAAATAGATAGATAGATAGATAGATAGATAGATAGATAGATAGATGGATGGATGGATGGATAGATGATAGATAGATAGTTTGAATAGAAATGGCCCCCATAGGCTCATATATTTAAATGTATGGTCATTAGGGAATGGCACTACTTGTGAGAAATTAGGAGGAGTAGCCTTGTTGGAGTATGTGTGACTTTGTTGGCAGAAGTGTGTCAGTGAGGGTGGGCTTTGAGGTTTCAGGACCTCAAGCCAGGCCCAGTGGATTTCTCTCCTCCTGCTGACTGCAGATCTGGATGTAAAACTCTCAGCTCCTTCTCAAGCACCGTATCTGCCTGCATGCAGTCATGCTTCCCATGGATAATGGACTAAACCTCTAAAACTGTACTCCAGCCCCAATTAAATGCTTTTCTTTATTAGAGTTTCTGTGGTCATGGTGTCTCTTCACAGCAATAGAGCATTGACTAAGACAGACAGACAAACAGAAAGAAAGACAGGACATAGATAGTTATACAAATATATAAATACAACCTGGTAAGTCTATTTTTGTTGTTTGTGTGTACATGATCTTAAAGATAATCACTTGGTATTGGATAGTCAATTAGGGGGCTCATTCCTGGGAAAGTCTATAAATCTCCCTCTCTCAACAGCCATTAATTGCCTGAAGTTCTTTGTCTAGGGGATAAATTCTCCTGTGAGATTCTCCCCCTTCTGTGTTAGCATGTCTGTTGATACTGTTCTTGTTCAGGTCTTGTTTACGTACCCATTTCTAGGAGACACGGTTTTACAGCAGACTTCCTGGTCCTCTGGCTCTTATAATCTTTCCACCACCTCTTCCCTGACCCTTAGGTGCAGGAGTTATGTTGAAGATATATCAGTTAGTGCTAGACTTCCTATAATCTGTCGATCTCTGCATTCCATCTAATTGTGGCTTTTTGTAATGGTCTCCATTTGGTATAAAAGAAGCTTCTTTGATGGGGGGTAAGAGGTATACTTATCTGTGGGTCTTGAATGCAAACAGCCCCCAAAAGCTCATACATTTGAATTCTTGGTCCACAGTTAGTGGACCTGGTTGGGAAGGATTAGGAGGTGTGGCCTTACTGTGTCACTGGGGGTGAACATGCCATTCTCAGTGTGCCTCTCAGCTTCCTGCTTGTGGTTTTCAGATGTGAACTCTCAGCTGTTCCTGCCACCATGCCTTTGGTTCATCTTCATGGACTGTAACCCCATGGAACTGTAAGTATAATTAAACCTTTTCTTTTGTAATATGCCCTGCTCATGGTGTTTTGTCACAGCATAGAAAAGAAACAGTAGGTATAAGAATAAGTTTTATAATGCAGTTAATAGTTATACTGGTCTGTAAAGTAGCAATAGTAGATTCTCTTCTAAGATCCATGACCTTATACTCCAGGTAGCTATCTAGATTTCTAGTGCCAGGCATGATTTTCTTCCTGATAAGTGGGCCTTAAGTCCAATTAGACAGCTGTTGGTCACCACCAAGATATGGGTGCCGCTATTGTACCAATAGGAACATCTTGCCATAATGGTCAGAGTTTTGGTTCATAAGTGTCACAGTTGGGTAAGACTATTGATTGTAATACCAGAGGGATAAACAATACCATAGTTGTTTGATAAAGTCCCAAGCAATCATATTATTTTCACCTAAAATTATATATAATACATATAAATGTATGTGTGTGTATATACAAAGTTATGCTACTTGGACTGACAGTGCCCCAGGACCCCTAGACTACCTAACAAAAACCCAGGTGCCAAGCCTAAGAAACCTCCTTTTGTATTGTTGGTCAGGGTAGTCCAAGTGACTCCAAACAGCAATGTAACCTCTCAGAGGTTAAAGGTAAGTTCCTGTTGCTGACACCAAACACAGGACTGGGATGATTCAGCTAGACCTTAATTCCCAGGGCTCCAGTTTCCATAGTATCACAAAGTACTTTGCAAGCTGCCAAGGGAGGGAAGCAATTTACTTATCACTAATACCCCAATCTCCTTTCTTGAAAAAGGTGGTCCCCCCCATACTCTACTTCTCTGTCCCTGACATCCCCTGTCCCTCTCACCACCTCACTCCATACTCAGCATATTTCAGGTATCACCTTGTCTCCAGAGTCTTTCCCCTCTCCAAGGCTGACTCAGCGTCCTTCTAAATTGCTTGGGGCCCACTTTCTCCTTCCCCCACCCCCAGCATTGATCACATACTTAGGAAACAGGGTACTCCGGCCACATCATTCTATTTCAAAATTCCTAGAGTTTTTTTTTTTTTTTTTTTTTTTTTTGGTTTTTCGAGACAGGGTTTCTCTGAATATCTCTGGCTGTCCTGGACTCGCTTTGTAGACCAGGCTGGCCTCGAACTCACAAAGATCCGCCTGCCTCTGCCTCCCAAGTGCTGGGATTAAAGGCGTGCGCCACCACCGCCCGGCGGAGTTCCTAGAGTTTTTAATGTTAAAACGTTATTAGTTTTAAAGAGGGAGCCACTCAGTAGAGTAAGGAAAAGCAACAGCAGCATCCCACAGACCCAGCAAGCACCTTCCGGGAAAGCCAGAGGACCCTTGGGCATAGCACAGTGGTCCCCTCCAGGAGGCAAGTGGACTAAATACAGGTGCCCCAAATGGGGCTGGGTTCACTCAGGGTAATATGCATTCTTTAGATGGAGGTACTGCTACCTCACAAGACTATGCCCTACTGCATCAGCCCAGGGGTTCTTTCTGAGTCATATAGACACCTGATGAGCCAGTACCCTAAGTCCTGTGCCAATGGCATGGTATCTTTACAGAGCCTAGCAGTAATAACAGCCACAACATGTCATTGTTCTTAAAGGTGAAAACCAGTGATAGGTTTGATGATTCATCATTCACTTATCCATCATTAGCCAGTCAGCAGCCATCTAGAACTTTCTAGAACTCTAAGTATGCTCTCAGCAGTGGCTGGCCCAGCAGCAGCCAGAGTCTTCCTGGGAAAGTCTGGCTGACTTTGCTGAGAATGAGGTATAAGATATGACCTCCCCGCACCTCTTTCCTGGAAAGTCTGCTTCTGTAATGCCCCAGATAGATGGCAGACAGCTCTCTGGGCTGAAAGGCTCACCCAAGGGACAGGTGGTGATAATGTCCCAAGTGACTGATGATGTTCTCACATGCTTGTCTCCTGACTTTTCAGTGTTTTGAGCTGGAGGGACTCTTCTGATAGGCTGTGTGTCGGGGCAGACAAAGAGCTAAGGAAAGGTTCATTAGACCCACTCCAAATCTCAGACACATCTTAGGGCAGTGAAAGACAGTCCCCCACCCCCCAGCTGCTGGCAACTAGGAAATGCAATCTGGGCTGGGCTGGAAACTGGAGACGTGCTGCAACCTGGGTAATTGTTACTGTGCAGAGAGGCAAAGAATAGAGAGGGATTTGCAGCTGTAAGGAAAATGAGACCCAGTGAAAAGCTGGAATCTGAGCCTGCCTCCATTCACTCATGGGACAGCCATGAGGCCCCTGTTCCCATCAAGTGACAAGCACTGACTGTAGACACTGGTCCCTCAAAGTGCCACTCAGAATTTGCTTAGAATTGTAATTATGAACCGCAATAAAAAACGACAGTCAAATGTGGCAAGTAGCAAACAAGAGACAGAAGCAAAGGACTATGGGTGGCCAAGAAAGGAAGACCCCGAAGGATGATGGGAAGTTCCCAGAGTGGGAGCCTGGCACAGAGCAGAGAATGTGTGCAGAAGGCAGAGGGTACACAACGGTCCTGCTTGAAGGCATCGTGTATGGAAAGAGAGCAGCTGGAGACAGACAAGGAAAGTGGTCTAAGGCCAAAAAGGGACCTTTGAATGACGCAATAAAGTTTCTCCAATATTAAGCAGAATTTCTTTTTTTTTTATACTTTATTTTTTTATTTCTTCAAGTTACATCTCAGTCACAATCTCTTCCCTACTCCCCCTTCCTGTCCCACCTTTCCACCCTCTTCCCCCCAACAGCTCCCCTTTTCAGTCCAACAAATGGTTCCTTCTCTTATAACAGTAAATAAATAAGCAGAATTTCTTAAGGATGAGCTAAGATCAAATCTCAAGGTGCTGTTTGATTTTTATTTATTTAAAAATCTGAATTAAGCCAGGCAGTGGTGGTACACACCTTTAATCCCAGCACTCAGGAGGCAGAGGCAGGTGGTTCTCTGTGAGTTCAAGGCCAGCCCTGGTCTACAGAGTGAGTTCCAGGACAAACAGGGATACACAGAGAAAACCTGTCTTGGAGAAAAAACAAAACAAAACAAACAGAAAAACACAAAGCAAAAAACCTTGAATTAAAACAATAGCTGGAAAGAAGGCTCAGGCAGTAAAAGTACTTGCTGCTGAGCCTAAAAATCCTAGGACTCACATGGTAGAAAGAGGAAACTGATTTTTTTACAAGTTGTCTTATGATCTTCACACATACACATGCACACGCACACACACACACACACACACACACACACACACACACAAATGAATGTAATAATGTTTCTATTTAAAGAGAAAAACAGTATATCTTATGAACATGTTAATAAATGTCAAATTCCTTGAGTGCAGTCCAGAAGGATGAGTTTCTTCTCAGAAACGCCTTCTCTTTTTAGTTTTACAGACTACGGACCAGGAGTATCACAGACACAAATACATATATACACACACAGAACTGTAACATCCTGTTGCATAGGTACAAAAGCACAGTACCACCCAATCAGGGAGACTCAAGAGGTTAACTCATTGCATGCTGCCTTGCTAAATTGTTCTCTGCATGGGTGCATATTTCAAAGAAAGGCATCTTTTCTTATTTTTTTTTTCAAGGGCATGCTTCTGCTCACCAAGACCACGTATATGCATCATGCTCATATAGGGACGAGGATGTACCCGTTCTCGCAGCTTTTTATTTGTACACAGGAGAATATGCTCTATAGTAACTGGATGCCACCTTTACTTTTCAAGGTACCCCAGGCATCATTTCACAAGGGCTCATGCGTATCTACCTGATTTTCTTTTATGGTCATTTGTCATGCTCCAGAAACTGAGACCCTCGTGAGTGTGTGAAGAAAAAAAACTTGCTTCCAATCAGCTGAAACCCAAACCTTGGATGTCAACCTGACCGCATCTGGAATCCACTAACACACAAGCTGCTGGGCACTCCTGTGTGGGACTTTCTTGATCAGATTGTTTGAAGAAGCAAGATCCATCATAAATGAGGACAGTGTTTTCTGGTAGCAGCCTGGATAAAAGGGCCTGGAAGAAGGAAACTGCTTTTTTGCCTGCTTGCCCTCGCTCTCACTGGCAAGTTCATCTACCTTGTTACTGTGGGATACCTTCACTGACGTTAAAAATCAACCATTTTTTGGGAATTCAACTAGATTGAAGACTAGTAGCTTTCTGGGAATCTTCCAGGCCTACAGAGCCAGATGCTGAGACACCAGCCTCAAGGGCTGAACAACTGCTGAATTCTCAGCCTCTCCAGTGTAAGGCAGCCATTGCTGGATTGCCTGGCCACATCTGATAAACTGATCCAATCCCCTTTATATATATATTCATTCTATCAAATCTTCTCCTTTGAGGAACCCTAAATCACCCACCTAAACCAAAAGGAAGCTCACCCAGCCATGGCACACTTCCCACTCTGACACCAATAGGCCCTATCCTCAAGGGCCCTATCCCTGGCTTAGCTTTCAGATGCAGGTTCCTGGGAGCTTCAAGCTCTGTTCATGGCCATAGCTGTTTCTAGCCTCCTGTTCATTTTTATTCTTCCTGGTATGACAAGATTTTATTATACATAAAAGAGTTCCTGTGGCCAGGGGGGAAGTGATGGACTGAACTCCACCAATAGGGGCTCCCCATTCCTGGAAAAAGAGTGGGTTCAGTGCCAGTCAACCTTCAGGGGGATGAAGGGAAGAGTAGCAAGACTCCCCATGTAATTGGATTGCATATACCAATGTCCTTTGGCTCTGTCTAGTATCTTATCTTTATAAACAATTCCCTAATGGACATTTTTACATGCACATATTTGCATATGCAAGATTATCTTTAAGACCAACTGCTGCAAGCAGAATGTTGAATCAAAATACAACACAGCTTACTTGCAACACTGATTACACATTATCCTTGGGAGGGCTGCACCCTTCATACCACAGCACCCATGAGGATCTTGCTTGGATGCTGTCAACTAGATGAGATCTGTACCATCGGAATTTAGTTTGGCATTACAAAGTCTATTGTAACTGAGTAAGTAGTAGTAATGAGTGTAAGAGTGAAGGGAAGAAAGGAGATATGAAAGGAAGAAGATATAAGGTCCTGATGAAGGAGCTGCTGTGTATTAGCTGGCCAGAAGCAGGATCAAGACACAGGTGTTCCCAGAGCAATGTGGCAGTGGAGGGCCCAGCTATGATCCTGAAAAATTGGTACTGAGGACTCCATGAAAGACAGAAAGGAAGGAAGGAAGGAAGGAAGGAAGGAAGGAAGGAAGGAAGGAAGGAAGGAAGGAAGGAAGGAAGACAGGCAGAATAGCACACACCTTTAGCCCATGCATTCATAAAGCAGAAGTTGGAGGTCTCAATGAGTTTGAGGACAGATGGTCTACAGAGTGAGTTCTAGGCCACTTGGGGCTACCTCATTTGACCCCATCTCAAAGAGAGGGATGGGGGAGAGAAGGTGTCTGCCATAAAGATTTTGCATTTGGAACAGAAAATGAACATGCTAAATATCAAAAACCTTGACTTAGACCCAAGTTGGTAGAGTCTGAGTCAAGTGAAATTAAGTTAAACATGCTTGGGTCTCAATTAGCAAACTTAGAAATGGAACCCTATGGTATCAGAATACACAATAAAGGGGTACAAGACAGCATGGCAATGATGGATGTAGCTGAGACAGCTGTGGTGGCACACACCTGTAATCCCTACTCTCTTGAGGTGAAGGCCAAAAGATCAGAAGTTCAGAGTCGTCCTCAGCTATACAACGAATTCCAGGCTATCTTGGAATGTATAGATCCTGTCTCAAAAACAAAAAGAAACAAACAAACAAAAATAAATACTCATGTTCAATATGCTGAGGGCTCCTATCAGGTTACTGAAAATCTTGCTTCTCTAGGCTCTTCCTATGGACATTTTTCTGTTTGCAACATTCTTAACTCCTGTGTCAAGCTTTGTCTTGTAGATGATAGGCATCATAGGCTGGAAAAGCCAAGATCAACCTCTGACATATTTTTCTGGTCAAAAGCAATGCCCTTGTCTGTCCAGCAAGAGTGAGGCCATAGGTTCCATGAACCCTAGCACCTCAAAAAATATTTTAAAACATTTTGTTTTATGCTGTGTGTGTGTATATGTATGTATGTATGTATGTATGTATGTATGTATGTATGTATGTATGTATATCATGTACGGATGTCATCACATGTATGCTGGGTGCCCTCAGAGACCAGAAGAGGACATCTAATCCCCTGGAACGGGGTTGTGAATGATTATGAACTACCAGGTGGGTGCTTGGAACCTAACTACAGTCCTCTACAACAGCATCATTTACACTTAACTGCTGAGCTATCTCTCCAGGCCCTCTAAAAATATATCCCTGATTATTTAGAAATTCTTCTTTCAATTATAGATGGGACTGTGTGTGATACAGTATTTTCATCGTTGTTGTTACTGAACCGCATGAACCCCTGCCCCCCCCCCCAGACACATCACTCACCTTCTTCTCGATGCCCTGAAACAATTTCTCCAATGACTGTAATGATAGGGACAAGGAAACATTTTTTTCTTCCTAATCCTTTGAAATCATGACAACCCATCCAGCTCTGCTTTTTTCATTATCTGCACTAAACTCTCTGAGTTCTTTCTTTCCTATGAAGTTTTTGGAGGAAGAAAAAAAATAACATTTTTGAAATAGCTTCAAAGGGGTGATGGTGAAATCAAACACATTTCTAGGAGGTTTAATATGCCAATGAGAAAAGAGTCTATAAAAAAGTTGGGGGGAGGGGGGGCTGTCCAGGGCAGAATGGTCAAGGTCACAGTGTGCCTCTCTTGGTAGAAGTCATTGAAAGAGTGACCTGGAGTTTTGTGGTGCTGAAGTCAAAGAGGGAAAGGTCACTTGATCTTTGCAAAGCCAGCAGGCACCTGAACAAGCTGTGCTTGGGCAGTATTGCCATATGCTGAAGTCCAGTGCAGCCAGTGCAGGCTGCTCTGTGCGCTCCGCTTAACTTGGCCTTCTCCAGCGAAGGGCCCGAGCAGAGAGAAGCCTTGTGTCTGAACTGTGTGCAACGCTCATTACCTGAGTACCTGTGGAGGGTTTTGTATATCCCTCAGTTTTCCTTACCTCTCAAGATGGGTATATAGTCATAGCTCCTTCATTAGAGGACTCTCAGCCACCTGCATCAGCCTCAGGAAAGACCTTCAGCCTTTCTGGAGTTGGCCGGTGGTTTCCAAGAAAGGATAAAATGATAAGATCCATCTTAGTTTGATAGCCTGCCTCTCTCGAGGTGCCCACCCTTTGCTTTACACTGAGGAGAAATGGAAAGACCTATGGCCGTGAGAGGACTAGGGCTTCTGCTGGTGAGACATCTACTGTCACCACTGAGATGGCAACAGTCAAGGGACAAAAGGGAACTCCAGTGGGTGTGGCTCTAAGAGGATTCACAGAAGAGGCAGGTCTTCCCCTCACCTCCAGGAGTGGCAGGACAAAAACATCGATGAGGACTTGAGGTAGGACCAGGGAAGGATCTCTGAGGATACAACATTGCAGTTGGGGACAAAGGCCTGGAGACCCATCTTTTTAATCATTTAATATATATTTATTAATAACTTTATGCACTTATAACAAATATAAACAATTACCTAACTACTGGCCCTATGAATGACTACAACCCCTGTTTCCTAACCACTAAACCTACAAATAACTATAACAACTATTATCTAATGACTAATCCTAAACTTTTAGAAGGATACAGTCTCTGGAGCAGGTCCTCAGTTGTCAGGAACACCTCAGGAGTAGATCCTTTAAAGCACTTAGTTAACCGTCTTTCTTCAGGAATATCTCAGACCTAAGTCCTTTAGGGTAAATGGGCTATGGCAGCTTCACCTTAAATGAGGCTTGAGGCTTTCTTCTCTCTGGAAGGCCTCAGTTGTCCATAAGCCAATTTATTCAGTTTGTATCAACCACTCAGTTACTGTGCCTCAGTCTTTCAAGTGGCCACAGTTCCGTTCAGGCCACTGTTCAGACAGGTCAAACCCCTCTAGGCAAAAGCTGAGCCACAGGGTTTAGTCCTTGGCCTTTTGCTGTCTTGCTGAAGCTTTCTCTGCTCACCAGCTTCTTTCTGCCTCAGGGAGAGCTGGCCATAATTTTTCAGCTCTGTTTGAGATCAGTTTTTCCAGTCCAGTGGCATTTTTTCCATCAGATGACAGACAGCATGGAAAAACTCGGGCTCCACCCACTTCATCCTTAAATAGGGTTTCTCCTTGTTTCACCTGGCTTCAGCCTAATCTGGGCTCCACCCACTTCCTAAGACTACTAGCAGCTGAAAACAATGCCAGGCCATATACCTTGTTTTTAGTCGGTATGCTGATACTCTAATTGCCCACAGCCAAGTTGATCTTTATGCCCTGTATTAAGAGAGTGCATTAGGGGCTGGAGAAAGGGCTCAGAGGTTAAGAGCACTGGCTGCTTTTCCAGACGGTCCTGAGTTCAATTCCAGCAACCACATGATGGCTCATAACTATCTATAATGGGACCTAGTGTCCCCTTTCTGGCCTGCAGGCATACAATGCAGTCAGAACACTGTATACATGATAAATAAATAAACTTTTTTTTTAAAAAAAGAGTGTCTGTATCAGAAGCACCCAGATATTCACTAAATCTAATTTATATTAATTACTCTAACTCCCCTTACAAAGGCCAGCTGTGTAATGCTGTCCCACCACCAGAGGATGGTAAAAATCCTGCATTCATTTCCAGGAAATGCAACCTTCCTTTGCGTCTGCTTATGAACTACTGCATCCTATGCAGGGCCAGAGTGAAAGCCAAGATAACCTCTTCCTGCAGCCTCTTCCCTCCTTCCTTTTATCTTCTGCCTTGTCTCCACCTACCCACCTCAGCATCATCAGAAAGACTCCAGAGCAAGAGGCCTCTGGGCCCACTCTTCATTCCAGGGCGCTGTATGAACTCCTTCCAAGTGAAGCCCTCATTAGGAAACTGAATCTCTCAGTCTCAGTTACTTTTCTACTGCTGTGACAAAGCACAGAGACCAAGGCAGCTTATAAAAGAAAGCATTTAATTGGGGCTTATAGTGCAGGAAGGTGAGGGTCCATGACCATCACGGCAGGGAGTATGGTGGCACGCAGGCAGGCATGGTGCTGAGGCAGGAGATGAGAGAGCTTATGTCTTGATCTACAAGCGAGAGACAGAGAGAAAGAGACAGACAGAGACTCAGAATAGTACCTTTTGAAACTGCCTCTCTCCATGTGCCGGCCCCTTGCTTTACACCGAGGAAAGACCTGTGGCCGTGAGTAGATCACGGTTTTACTGACATTGAAGCTGCCAAGGAAGCAGCTTTGTGAATAAAAGGAAATTGTGTAGGGTAGGCCCCTAGTCATGTACCTCCTCCAACAAGGCCACACCTCTTAATCCTTCCCAAATGCTTCCACCAACTGGGGAACAAGTACTCAAATATATGAACCTATAGGGCTATTCTCATTAAACCACTACACTTTTACTTGCAAATATTGTAACTTTTCAATGTATCATTATTTTTTAAATAAGAAAGAGTGGAACAAAGAGGGGACAGACAGGCTTTATAACAAACAAACAAACAAATTAATCTCCCTGGAAATTCACCTGAGGAGTCTTCATATGATTTAGTTGTGAAGTGTCCCCTCAGAAAGCTCATGTGTTAAAGGATCAGTCCCTGGTCCAGGGCACTATTTGGAAGCGATTATCTATGGAGGATGTTAAGCTCATCAATGGGTTATGTGCAGAAGGCTTGGGCTGGTTGAAACCTTTAGTCCTAGGTCCACTGCAGCCAGTAACCCGTGCTGGAGAATAAGTGTTTGGGGAACAGTTCAGTGCTCCCTCAAAAACCTGGCCACAGATGGCTGAGTGAGCAATCAGGAAGTGGGGCTTAGCTGGAGGTGGTAAATCACTGGAGGAGTCATGGCTGGGGATGTTATATCCCTGGCTTTTGTATGCATTCAATCTCTCTTTTTCTGTGTGTGTGTGTGTCTGTCTGTCTGTCTCTGTTTTTGCCTGACTGATTCTGTCTCTCTCTGTGTCTCTCTGCATGTCTCTGTCTCTCTCTCTCTCTCCCCCTCCTCTCCCTCCCTCCCTCTCTGCCATCTGTCCACCATGACATGAGCAGGTTTGCTCTGCCACGTCCCCCTGACCTGGTGTTTTCGTCTGAGAGCAATGGCACCAGCCAGCCATGGACTGAAGCTTCTGAAACCATGAGCCAAAATAATCTGCTCCTTTCTTGGGTTGTTTATGCCAGGAATTTTGTCACCAGGGTGAAAGACAACACAAGGCCTTATACAAACGAATGCCCCACCCACTGCCCCTCAGGAGGGAGTTCACCTAGGAAATTGTGCCCACAAGGCCTGTGCTCCCCAAGGGCCCATGTTAGGCTGATGGCCCAGGCAGGGCAGGGGCTGGATTGCATTCCATCCCTCCTTGGCTTGAGGCAGGAGCTTGTCTGTAGGCAGCCGTACAGGCTCCGGTGGCCTACCCCACATGTTTTCCCTTTACTCACAAAGCTGCTTCCTCAGCAGCTCCAATGAGGAAACCCCTGAGTAAACAGAGAGCTTGATGTTGGCCCTGAGGTCTCTCTGAGCTACACCCCAGGGACACGCCCCTCCGCCGGGGGTCAGGCCTACTTCCGGTCCTATTCCACACTCCAGTCAACCACTGCGTTGTCTCCTTTAAGTATTTCTTCTGACTACATTTACTCAGCCCTCGAAGGAGGGCAGAGGAACTCTCTGAGGCAAAAGTCCACCGAAGGCCAGAGCCCTCTGGCCTCCCTGCCACAGGCCCTCCCCAGCCCCAGAACAATGGCTCTAGTCACCCAGAGCACCCCGCAGACTTCCAGGTTGGCCCCTTTTCAGCATCTGCGCTATTCAGAAGCCTCATCTTGTGTGATGGGTGTGGAGTAAACCAGAATTAGCAGGAGAAGCCCCCTAGACAGAAATGCTATTACCTTCTTTTTATAGATGGGGAAGTGAAGGTTTGGAGGTCACATAGCTAAGAACTGGCATTTATCCATTACACCCTGTCCACATCAGGCTGTTTAGGATGCACGGGGATGGGCCACAAACCGGGTCTACTAGCTGGAAAACAAAGGCCCTTCAGCTACTGCCAAGTTCAAGGACTTGTTTAAGAAATATCTGGCTTCTCTTTAGGAGAGGATCAAAGAAAGTAGGTTTTGGCAATAACAAAAACACCACATCCTTTGAGGCCATTATTAGTACCATTTTAGTCCACATACCTAATGCTCACTAGGCCCTCTCTCCCACTTACAAGTTTAGCCTCAGGTGATTTATCCAGTCTCTCAAATGCCTCAATTTTCTCCTGTGTGTAACAGAAAGAGTATGAACCCCTCCATCACTGGGCAGTTAGGATTAACTGAACCCCTCCTCCATGAGATACATGCAAACCCCTGCACGATGGCAAACACTGTGCATTACTGATGATATCACTATCTTCATCTTTAGCAGGATCTGATGCCTCACCCCATCTCTCTTACTAATTGCTCTATTACCTTCAATGACGCCTTTCTTACAGCTTTGCCTCTGAGATGGATAGGCATTGTGACTTGCTGAGTCTCTTTTTTAAAAGACTTATTTGCTTTTATCATTTTATGTGGACAAGTGTTTGCCTGCCTGCGTGTATGTAAGTTCACCACGCGCATGCAGTGCCCTCAGAGGGCTGAGAGGGTGTCAGACCCCTGGCGCCAGGGTTATGCACAGGTATGGGTCATCGTGTGGGTACTGGGAACCGAACGCAGGCCCTCTCCAAAATCAACAGGCAGTCTTTTCTACTGAGCCATTGCTCCAACCCCTCATTGCTGACTCTTCAGTCTTGTACAGAACCTGGCACGCTGCAGACGTGCAAATCAGTATATAATAAATGAATATAAAGTGGTGCTTCATTGTAAGAAAAAGGCCTTCAGGTTAATCACAAAGACTATCTGGTTGTTATAAGATTTGAAAATAACATATCCCTTCCCAGATCACACATTCTTGGAGATGATAAATGAACATAATGATGCATGATGAGGAAGTTGAAAGGGCTGTGAAGTGCTGGACACATGGCAATTTCCAAGCAGTGAGCTCATGGACACTGCCTTACATCAGCAGTTCTCAGCCTGTGGGTTGTGACATCAGAAAGACACATATTTCTGCTGGTCTTAGGAACTGAGACACAGCCCAGTAGCAAAATCACAATTACGAAATAGCAACAAAAATAATTGTTGGGGGTCCCTAAGACCATCGGAAAGATGTGTTTTCTGATGGTCACGACCCACAGGTTAGAGAACCACTGCCCTAAATGAAAATTTGTCAAGGAATCCCCATTGTGTGGAAGGTTGAAGCTGAACATTTCAAAGACATTCTCTCAAAATCAGCACATGAATAGAAACTGAGCACATTCTGCATCCCAGGCACTGGGCCTACAAGTAGGTGTTTACACAGGTGCCTATCCTGGAGAACTCTGCTCTCTCGGAGAAGCAAAGACAGATAATTCATATACAATATATATGCCTGAGAGGCACGCTTGACATATTCTCACTGCAGAAGAGGAGCCCCATCTGCAAGCGTGAGGGGTTTAAGACCGTCTAGGAGATTAACCTGGATACACTTTGAAGTTCTTTCTTGGGCAGCCCTGTTTACAGAAGATGCCAAGGATGACCACACACTTGGCTGAACAGTCTAAGAAGCCCTACTGGGTGGGCACTGCCACTGCTGGGGGATGGGCAGGGCACTTCCTCCCATGTCATGCTCAGACAAAGCCAGTGCTGTCCCCAACTACCACAGGCCTCCCAGCAGCCCACAATCCCTCCCCACTGGTTCTATAAATAATAAGTGGACATCTTTAGTTCACCTTGAACATGCTCAATGCCCTGGGGGAAGGAGCATTATTCTGGTGTGTTTGATGATTTTCTTCCTCCCACCCAGGCCTGGACTCCCTCTGGTCATCATGGCTTTGCTTCTGGTTGTGACAGAAGAGATACTCTGTACTTAAGGCCATTGTTTAAACAAAAACGAGATGGGGTGGCGTGGCAAGTGGGACTATGGGTAATAATCTTTCTCGTGGAGATGAATAAAGGAGCTTGGGTGTTAGACCAAGGCTGTCCTCTCAAGGACAAGATACTCCAGCTCTGGCCCTTGCAAGTAAATGTGGCTGCTGTGATGCGTGCCCTCCTACCCAGGGCCAGCCATGCAGCCCCCACCAGGAACTCACTGAAGGGGGCTGAGGCCAGTTATTCCACCTCAGGCTTCTGTGTTCTCAATTCATTTCCCCCAGGCAGCCCTTTCCTTCCGCTTTGGAAGCCTGAGGGTTTGTGCAGAGTGACCTCTTGTCCCTCCCAGTCCCTGGTAGTGTGTGTCCCAGGAAGGAGCTATAGGAAGAGGCTGAGTTTTGGGGGAGGAGCAAGCCTTGGCAAGCCCAAGCTGGCATCTGAAGCTCAGAAAACTAAATGCAGAGCAAAAGGCTGCTTTTGAAAACTGAACAGCGCCGGGCGGTGGTGGCGCACGCCTTTAATCCCAGCACTTGGGAGGCAGAGGCAGGCGGATCTCTGTGAGTTCGAGGCCAGCCTGGTCTGCAAAGCGAGTCCAGGACAGCCAGGGCTGTTATACAGAGAAACCCTGTCTCGAAAAACCAAAAAAAAAAAAAAAAAAAAAAAAGAAAACTGAACAGCATCCAAGGGAGCTCCATGACCTTGAGGCACTTGCTGAAGTCAATGAGGCAGAGGAAGGAAATACCAGGAGGCAGTAGCTGATAAACGTGTGTCCTATGGAAGAGTGCCCCATGGGAAACAGTGGACACTTCTAGAATAATAGATGTGGTCCACAGCTTGGAACACTTGGCCAGCAAGGGTACGAGGTGAATTTTTATGAACAACAGAAATACATTGATGTCTCCCTCATTACAACATATGGTTATTGCAAAGTGTTTCAAAACTACAGATAATTACAAGGAAAAAAAAAAGTAAAAATTGCCAACCATCTATCCACCCAAGAATAGACACATTTGACATTTTGGTCACCACCTCATCGTCCTTTTGACTTCTCCACCTATCACCTAAGACTGTTCAGTTTGCTTTTAGAGACAGTCTTCGGTCTGTAGCCCAGATGCAGCTAGTGTTGACCCGGAAGTCTTACTGCTTCAACGTCTCAAGTGCTGGGATTATAGGTGCGCACTGCACCACAACATCTGGCTTTATTTAAGGCTTTTAAAAAATCCAGATCGCATAACATCGTCAATTATAATCACATATGTAACTTGTTTATCTCACAAATATTTATTGGAGGCCTGCTGTGTGTTGAGGATACAACAATGAACAAATCACACAAGTTCCCTGTTCTCTTCACAGGGTCCCACTCCTCAGGGGAAGGCAGATGATAAATGTCACATAACACAACAGTAACTGCTCTAGACAAAAATAGGCTACGTAAGGGGAGCAGAAATGTGGGGAGGCTGTGGATGGGGTGCAGAGCCCGTTCTTTGCCTGTGGCTCAGCCAGAAATGGTTAGGCTGGTTTAGTGAAAGTCGACTAAAGTCTGAAGGAAGGGAAGGCGCACCCACAATGTGTCCTGGAACAGCCTGTTGCAGCCAAAGGGACTGACACTGAGTCTCAGGCTGAGAACATGGGTCAGGTGGGAGAACATTGAGGAGTCTATGGTGGCTAGAGAGAAAAAGGTCGAGCTGTAGGGTAGGGGGTCAGAGTTGAGATGAAGGGGGGTCCTCAACTCATGAAAGGGCTGTGGCCACTCAGTGACCTGCCTTATGTCACCTACTATTGTGTAACATTTGCATCTGGCTATAGTTCAGACATGAAATGTGTCCCTGAGGCCCATGCAGGAAAGCTTGGTCCACAGCCTGTGGGCTGTTGGGAAGGCATGGAACCTTTAAGAGCTGATGCCTAGGAGAGGAGTTAGAGCATCAGGGTATGCCCTAAAGGAGAATGTTGGGGCGCCAGCCCATTCCTGTCTCTCACTTTGCCTCCCAGCTGTCCCAAGGATGAAGACCGCCTCTACTATGCGCTCCCACCATGAGGTGTTGCCCCTACCACAGGCCAACAGACCATGGGCTGAAAGATTATGAACCCAAAGAAGGTTTTTCTCTTTTTAAGTTGACTTTAAAATGTAATTTTTGCTAACTGTGGTGGTTTACACCTACAATCCTAGTGGGGAGTGGGGGGTAGATGGATGGCTAAGGCACATGGCTTGCCAATTGTAGGCCAGACTGGGTTACATGGTGACGCCTGTAGGTGAGGCTGTAATCTCAGCTGCTTGACAGGCTGTGTGGGAGGAGGATTAAAATTGCAAGGCCAGGCTGGGCTATAGATTGAGACCAAAGCTAGCCTAGGCAACTTAATGAGATCCAGTCTTTAAAAGTATATGAAGGGTGAGAGTATGGCTTAGAGTTAGAATGCTTATCCTGGGTTCAATTCTCCATGCTTAGAAAAAAAATCATATGTATATTTGCTACTATAAAGGACTGGACTGCTATAACAAAACTATGTCACAACACAATGGAGAAAACAAAATTCCTTTCTCACTTAACAGTCCCAAATAAGCATGCCAGTCAGGGCAGCTCTGTCTCTAAGTCAGTCAGAGACCTACGCGCCCTTCGGGCTGCTGCTCCATAATCTTTTGGGGCCTGGCTATTGTCTACCTGGCACAGGGAAACAGCCTCTGTGCTCACATGGCCATGTGGCCAGCGGTGCACAGGGAGAAAGAATACTGACAGGCCACCTTCAGCCTTTAGGTTAGGTCTGGGGATGAACACTCTGCCCACATTCCATTGGAAAGAGCTCAGCCATCCCTCCTGCAGGAGGAATGAGAAAATAGCCACCCAGGAGGAAGGAGAGGTGGGGTTTGCTGAGAAATTTCCAAGACCAACCACAGGTGGGTTCACCAGGAAATGCGGACAGCAGGGGGCCAATAATTTAAAAAGGGATGTGTTGACAGGTGATGGTACCCTGCTGTAATCCCAGCTCTGAAAAGTCTGAGGCAGAAGGATTATGAGTTCAAGATCTACATAGCCTCTAATAGATAGTCAATGGTTAAAATTTTCACTTGGTGTTAAGTGTCTGAGTTCAATTACTTGGACTGCAAAAAAATAAAAACGGAAGGGATGTGTAGTCACACACCACACAAGCTCTGGCGCCTCTCTGACCTTTGTGTTGCCATTGCAGTGTGAAGGTATAAAACGGCACGTTTCATCGGCCAGGCTCTACCTCTGCTTAGGAAGTAGACACAAGACCCACAATGACTAAATCAAACTAACCAGGGCACACCCTCCTCTTTGCATCTGAAGACAGCGCTTCGGGGCCACAGTCCCATAAAGGCAGCTGAGGCTTTGGCACCAACCTGAACCCTATTCTGAAGGAAACGCTTTCTATTTCTGTCATCAGACCCAGTTGTCTGCAACCAAGCACACGTAGACACTCACATCTGCCCTCCATTATAGAATGTCGGCACACATGGCATGAATGGCAAGCTGCTTGTGAATAATTAGTCTCCTTTTCTAGCTTCCTTTTCCCCACTAGAAAAGGCTCTTGCTTCATAGCCCAGGCTGACCTGGGACATATGCTTTATTATTCTTAACTTTTTAATTATTTTATTGTTTTATGTGAACGGGTGTTTTGCCTGACTACATGCATATACACATGTCTGTGTTCTTTGTCATGTCCTCCTGAATTCTGGCACTACAGGCATGGACCACCCAAACTAGGTAGTTGGCTTTGTTGAATAACACAATGGTTACCACAGCCATTCACTATAATGACCATACATTTCTCATCATCTGTTCCAACCAGGTATGGCCATGTGTCTAGCTAGCGAGGCTCTGGCTCAAGAGTGTGAGCTGAAGGGATGTGGACTTTAAATGAAAAAGAAATGGCTTTTTGCTTTGTTAGACCAGCATCTCCAACAACAGCTGAGATCAGATCTGACTGTGTCACAAATTCCTTCTGGTCTCTGGCCAGGTCAATGTCGGGTGGCTCTTGCCTTGACCGCTCTGGCCACAGTTGGGCCTCAGCAGCCGCTGCAGGCTGATAGAGGAATTCACTCTTCATTCCCTTCCAACATATGTTTGACACACTTGCTGTGTGCCTAGCAGAAGGCACAGACTTTTGGAACCTAACAAGTAAGGCTTTTCTTTATCTTTATCCTTTTTTTTTTTTTTTAATGAAGCCTTTTCTAGCTGGGCACAGTAGCACATGGCTTTCTCGAGTTTGATGCAGGTGGATCTGTTCCAGAGCAGCCTGGTCTACAGAGTAGGTTCCAGGGCAGTCTGATCTACACATGGAAACCCCTGACTCAAAAAGTTTAAAAAAAAAAAAAAAGTTTAAAAGGTTTTAAGCTTGAAAATAAGTCACATGGCACAGGCCTGTAATCTCAGCACTGGGAAAGACGAGGAAGGAGAATCCTAAGCTCCAGGCCTGCCCGAGTTATATAGCAAGACTGGTCTCAAATAAATAATAAGATAAAATAAACCAACCCAGAGATCTGTCATAGATAAGTCATAGAATAAGTCATAGATACATGAGAAAGGAAAGCAACTAATACGCAAGCTTAGAAGCCCCCTGGAAATTTCTAAGAGCTTCTTCCCCTTCCCCCAGCTTCCTCAACCACCTTTCCTAAGAAGCTCTCTAAAGTCCAGAGAGTCTATTACAGATAGTGTGGAGTTTCACTGACATAGCCCAACACTCTGAAGGTAGTTAAAGCCCACGAGCCTGTGGCTGCCCTTCTCCTGGTCATCATCACTGCCCTTTCGTGAGAGCAGGGGATGAATGGCGCATCCAGCCTGGCCTGGTCCAGCTCCACTCCCAGCCTCTCACCCAGGCGTACTCAGGCACGCTCTTCCTGGTGGCTCTTCCTGGTGATGCCTGACACATCTGGTGCTTTCCAGCCTCTGGGCTTTTGCTCAAACTCTTTTTGGACTCCAGAAAACTCTTCAGATGGTCTCCCACCCACCCACTCCATGGTATCTCAATTATCGTGAAAGCTGTCTCAGTCCTTGAGTAGGAGCGCTCTCTCTCTCTCTCTCTCTCTCTCTCTCTCTCTCTCTCTCAGCATGGTGACTTGGAGATGACCCTGGGTTCCTTTTATATAAAATGGAGCTACTAATGGTAGCTCTTGTTTGGCTTCAAGAGAATAATATCACAAATACTGTATCTTTGTGAAACTTCTGGTCCACTAACCAGCTTGTAACCTTAGTGACCCTTTTGGGGCTGTGCACCCCACTACAGTAGCCACATTGTACTTTGAGAACAAGGGGTGGATTTAAGTAGGCATCAGAAGTCTCTGTCATTTTAAATCATAAAGAATGATAAGCATTAAAAAATGTTACTCAACAACAACAACAAAAAATCAAAATGATGAGCATCAGGCAAGAAAACAATGTTAGCCACATACATGACTAATATTTTTTTGTATAAAGAAGGGCTTCTGATTTTTTTTGAATTAATTTTGTATCCAGCCACCTTGCTGAAGGTATTTATCAGCTGTAAGAGTTCTCTGGTGGAATTTTTGGAGTCGCTTATGTATACTATCATATCATCTGCAAATAGGGATAATTTGACTTCTTCTTTTCCAATTTGTATCCCCTTGATCTCCTTTAGTTGTCTTATTGCTCTAGCAAGAACTTAAGTACTATGTTGAAGAGATATGGTAAAAGTGGGCATCCTTGCTTTGTCCCTGAGTTTAGAGGAAATGCTTCAAGTTTCTCTCCATTTAATTAGATGTTGGCTACTGGCTTGCTGTATATCGCCTTTATTATTTCTAGGTATGGTCCTTGTATACCCGTTCTCTCCAGAACTTTTAGCATGAAGGGGTGTTGGATTTTGTCAAATGCTTTTTCAGCATCTAATGAGATAATCATGTGAGTTTTTTTCTTTCAGCTTGTTTATGTGGTGAATTACGTTGATGGATTTTTGTATGTTGAACCACCCCTGCATTCCTAGAATGAAGCCTACTTGATCATGGTGTAGGATAGTTTTGATATGTTCTTGGATTCGGTTTGCCAGTATTTTATTAAGTGTTTTTGTGTCTATGTTCATGAGGGAAATTGTTCTGAAGTTCTCTTTCTTTGTTGGGTCTTTGTGTGGTTTAGGAATTAGGGGACTGTGGCCTCATAGAATGAGTTTGGCAGTGTTCCTTCTGATTCTATTTTGTGGAAGAGTTTGAAGAGTATTGTGGTATTAGCTCTTCTTTGAAGGTCTGGTAGAATTCTGTACTGAAACCATCTGGCCCTAGGCTTTTTTTTTTGGTTGGGAGATTTTTAATGACTGTTTCTATTTCCTTATGGGTTATAGAGCTGTTTAATCTGTTAACCTGATCTTGATTTAACTTTGGTAGTTGGAAACTATCAAGAAAATTGTCCATTTCGTATAGGTTTCCAAATTTGGTGGAGTACAGATTTTTAAATTAAGACCTAAAGATTCTCTGGATTTCCTCAAAGTCTGTTATTTCTCCCTTTTCATTTCTGAATATGTTGATTTGGGTTTTTTCCCTCTGCCTTTTAGTTAACTTGGCTAAGGATTTGTCTATTTTGATGATTTTCTCAAAGAACTCTTGCTTTCATTGATTCTTTGTATTGTTCTTTTTGTTTCTAAGTTGTTGATTTCAGACCTAAGTTTGATGATTTCCTGCCTTCTGCTCCTCTTGGGAGTGTTTGCTTTTATTTTATTTTTTCCTAGATCTTCAAGTTCTGCTGTTAATTCACTAATATGAGCTGTCACAATTTTCTTTTTGAAGGCACTTAGTGCTATGAACTTTCCTCGTAGCACTGCTCTCATTGTGTCCCATAGGTTTGGGTATGTTGTGTCTTCATTGTCATTGGATTTTAAAGTCTTTGATTTCCTTCTTTATTTCTTCCCTGACCCAGTGGTCGGTCGTTCAGTAGAGAGTTGTTCAGTTTCTATGAATGTGTAGGCTTTCTATTATTTCTGTTGTTGAAGTCCAGCTTTAGTTCATGATTGTCTGATAAGATGCAAGGGGTTTGTAACAGTAAATTTTTATTTATCAAACATATATTTATTAATATTTAATAATTACCTAATAATTGCCTATAAAGTTCCTAGATCCTAAAACCTGAACCCTAACTCTAAAACCTAATCTATAACACCCTAATACCTATAATACAAACATTTGACATTAACCTAAGGTTTCTCAAATGGATATTTTCCTCTGACTGTGGGTCCTTATGGATGGCTGGCCTTCATCAAATCTTTTAGTCCCAAAATCTCTTAAAGTCTCTGAATTTCGTTCATCAGATCCTAAGACAGTTTTATCAAACAGGAATCACCTTTGTAGTCTTAGAGACCAATTATTTAGCATATGAAATGTCTCCCAGGCTCACCTATTCAGATGTCTCAGGCCTACAAGGGTTCTGCTTCAATGTTCTGTCAGATCCAAAGTCCCTGGGTTCCAAGGGGAGACAACTCCCTGCCTAGGCACTCCAAAATCTTAGGGAGAATCCATCTCCAGACTCACAATGGATGAATACAAGAGGGTGAAGCCTTTCAGTGAGACTGATGTGAGTTTCTCTGCCAGATGAGGAGGAGGTGAAACAGAAAGAGGAGCCAAGCACTCCGAGATCTACGTGAATCTTGACTTAAATATGCTTTCAATCATGTCCCTGGGCTCCATCTCTTCAAAAGCTTTTTGCAGAGGGGCATGAAATGACAGGCAGTGCAGAGAATGTGATCTGGGGGCGGGTGCCTCAGGGCATGTCCCTGCCCCTAATCCTATGATCAAAGAAGTCATCTGTCCTTGAGTTCCCAAGGACATGTCACTTTGGAAGTAAGTCTTTTATCTTAAAGACCAGGCTTTTGCTATTTCAAGTTCCTTATACTATTAAATGCTATCACTAACCCCATCACAGGGGTTATTTCAATTTTCTTGTATCTGTTGAGGCTTGCTTTGTGTCCAACTATATGGCCAATTTTGGAGGAGGTTCCATGCAGTGCTGAAAAGAAGGTGTATCCTTTTATGTTTGGGTGAAAAGTTCTGTAAACATCTGTTAGGTCCATTTGATTCATGACTTCTGTGAGGCTCATTATTTCTCTGTTTGGTTTCTGTCTCAATAACCTGCCCATTTTTGTGAGTGGGGTGTTGAAGTCTCCCACTACCAATGTGTGGGGATCAATGTGTCATTTAAGCTTTAGAAGAGTTTCTTTTACAAATGTGGGTGCCCTTGTATTTGGGGCATAGATGTTCAGTATTGAGATGTCATCTTGATGAATATTTCCTTTAGCGAGTATGTAATGCCCTTCTCTGTCTTTTTTTTTTTTTAACTTCAGTTAGAAGTCTATTTTGTTTGGTATTAGGATGGATACTCCAGCTTGCTTCCTGGGTCCATTTGCTTGGAAAACCTTTTCCCAGCCCTTTATTCTGAGGTAGCGGCTCTCTTTGTTATTGAGACGCTTTTCCTGTATGCAGCAAAATGTTGGGTCTTGTTTATGGATCGTTCTGTGAGCCTGTGTCCTTTCACTGGGGAGCTGAGTCCATTGATGTTGATGGACGTTAGTGACCAGGGGTTGTCATTTCCTGTTGTAAGTGGTATTTCAACCCTGTGAAAGATTCTTCCTCAAAAGCACATCCCCATGGGATTCAAATACACAAAGAGCTCCATAACCTTCCTGGAGCCAGGTACCTGACTGTGGCATCAGTGGAGGGAAGGAACCTGAGAGGTGACAATCCTTGGTTGGCAGCCCCTACACAGCGTTACGACTTTGAGAAGTCAGCTTCCAAATGAAGGAAGAGGACTGACAGAGGTGTCTGTGCACACGAGACTCACGTTCTTGTTCTGGAGCTTCGGTGGGAAGCTAGGCACTGGTGGCCCCATATTATACCCCTATGCAGGGCAAAGTTCCTCTCCTTCTCGTCCTCAAATTCTTGGCTGAGCATGAGTCTTACCCTTTGACACCCTTGTCCTAGGAGACTTGGAGGGAGTTGTGTCCCTCTGCTTGGCAAGCAGATACCAGAGCTCGACGGAAGTCTCCGAGCTCCAGTCGCAGCCACCAACCACTCAGGATGGAGGTCGGCCCTGCAGCGTTGTCCACCCTGATAACTGGGTTTCCCACAACCACATTGGCTGCCATGGGAGACGTCTCCAGGATGACCATGCATGTCCCCCTTCACGAAGCCGCTGAGATAAGAGAACCATGATGTAGTTCCCCCAGCTGCAGCTCAGTAGCTGCCATCTAGGAGCCCAGTCTACTGCCCAGCAAGGTAGAGAGAAGTCACCCTAAGTCTACCTTTGGCTTTGGGGAGCAGATAGCTCTTTACCCTGGTTTTACCAGAACTGTAATCCCACAGCCTCAGCAGGCAGACCTGTCCCTCTGTCTCTCCCACAACACTCCCTCTTCTCTTTAGAAGTTCTCTGTTTATAGGGCCATTATATAGGTCTTTTCCACCAAGCAGTCTTTGCTACTAACTTCATTTCATCTAAATCAAAATTAGCTGTGACAGAGAGGACAAGAGACCAGCACTGTGGAGACATCGACAGGCACCAAGGATGAGATTCTAAGGTTGTCAATATCTCCAGCAGCCATCTCTTGTCCTTGTAGACGCAAAGCCTCTCACTCAGAACTGTGAACTTGAAGATGATACCCAGAACAGGCAGAGGCACAGCACACCTACCTGGAGGTCCAGATGTGTTCTGGGGGTAATCTGGTCAGCCCATACCTGCTAACTCCAACTCTTCCTCTGTGTCCTGTAGGGTAATTTTTTTCTTTGCTCCTGATTTTTGAAATAGTAATGAACACTTTCCTTGTCATCTCAGAAGCTTGTGCTGTTGTCACAGGAGACAAATGCATCAGGGTTAGTAATCCTTACATACAAAGTGCTTCACATGTGTGAAAGAATTTGCTTTAATTTCACCTCTGGGGTATACGGTGAGGATGTATTAGTTAATCTTGGGAGATCAGCAAAGTGGTGGGAGGAGTTATTAAAACGCCGGGGAGAAAAGCAGCTTTGAAAGTATTGTCTTAAAAATGCTCTTCTGGAGGAGAGGGAAAGAGTGTAAGAGTCAGAGGGGATGGAAGACACCAAGAAAACAAAGCCTTCTAAACCCAGCTGGACTGAGACACACTTATGAACTCACAGAGTCTATCATGATCCACAGGGCCTGCATCGATGGGTCTAAGCCAGATGGGGTCCCAGCACTGAGAGGGGAAGTGGGTAGGAGGCCCCATCTCTAACCCTGAAGCTATCTCCAATGGATAATTGCTCACAAAGGAAAAGACGGCTTTCTCCATCAGAGTCCCACTGAGTATACGAACCACTCTTAAGGTCAGGTTCCATGGCCAGCAGTAGATGGCCAACACAAATCAAACTCAATGGCATTTTTAGAGGTTCTTTATCTCACAGTGCTGTGTCAGGGCATTTTTTTTTAAACCTTATAGGTGTTTTGGATGTGTATTATGGCTTTTGGTTTTGTGCTTTCATGGATTTCTGTGTGTGTGAATGTGTGTATGTGTATCTCTATATGTGTTTCTTGTGCCTTTTCTTTGACTCTTTTTCTTCTGTTTGTTTTATACTATTCATTTGTCTTTATTTTATCTTATTATTATTGTGTGCCTATTTGTTTTCTAATGAAAAAGAGAGAATATAATTTTGGGTGGGAGGGGAAGAGGGAAGGATCTGGGAGAAGTTGGGGGAAGGGAAACTGTAATCAGAATACATTGTAGAAAAAAAATATATACTTTCAATAAAAAGGAAATGGGGGGGGAGTGCTCTTCTGTTCACCAACAAAGATGACTACCCTGTCTCTCAGATGTCTCCCAGACCAAAATGTCAGTTAGAAGTCAGGGAGCAGAGGGAGATCAATGAACAAGAAATACTCAGGGTCCAATTCTGCTCTTGCCATTAACCCTGACTGGGTCCCACAGGAGCAAGGCATGCTGGGCTGCACAGAGCTGCCCCAGTACAGCAGGCAAGGACCCACCAATGGGATTGTAGCAGATGCTCATTGCTTGGTCTTCACATCCTTTGCTGTAAAAAAAAGGGAACAACAGGTTCAGGTGTGTGATGCCACACAAAGCCACTGCTTCCTCCCACATAGTCCCTCCATCACAGAGCAGCCATGCAGAAAGGATAGGGCATCTCCCAGCCTCCAGAACTGGAAAGGTTGGGTGTGTATCCAACACAACCCAAAAAGCAGTCAGATCCTACAGCCTGAAGCTGACTTGAATCTAAAACCTCTTGGTGAGTATCTGTGGCCGTGAAGAAGCAGAACGGAGAATTTTTTTTTTAATATGCATTGGTGTTTTCCCTGCATCTATGTCTGTATGAGGGTGTCAGATCTCCTGGAACTGGAATTACAGACAGTTGTGAGCTGTTCCTGTGAGTACTGGGAATTGAACCCAGGTCCTCTTGAAGAGCAGCCAATGTTTTTAACTGCCGAGCCATCTCTCCAACCCAGGAGTATCTTTTAAATGCCAAATGAAATTCTTTGTTGTCTTCTACAATATAAGCCTTGGATCATAGAAATAATATATAATAATAGTAACAGCTCTGTTATTCTTCCAGGTGTCTGAACTACAGAGGATCCAACAATAAAGAGATTGTGAATAAAACCCCTCTGTCCCTCAGCTTTCACCACCTAAAATGAGTCACACTTTGCCTTTTAAACCTAGACTGTATCCTCAAACTGAAATCATTGTTTAGACAATGGTGCTTTTGGGAGCCTCTTAGCAAAACTAGCCAATTACCTGAACCTGAAGTATTATGCGTATCTGACTTGCAAAAGCACTTGGAGACTTAGGTGCACTGATTTGGCTCATTTTTCCAGGGAATCCTTAAAAGGAGAGCTAAGCATGAGAATTCTTACCTGGTTTTGCCTGTTTCCCTCCTCTAGTCTATCAATCAGTGAGTTGATTGACATGCGGTTGCCTCTGCAGGAGGCACCAGAGAAACAAGGAGCAGCAAGGTTGCTACAAATTATAATTATTCATCTCAGTATCTAGTTGTCACTTGCACTCTTACCTTAGATTCAGTTTTCTTCTTCTTCCTCTTCCTTCCCTTCTTCATCTTCTTTTCCCTCCCCCTCCTCCTCCTCTTCTTCCTCCTCCTTTTTGAGACAGAAGTCTCACATGTAGCCCTGCCTCTCCTGGAACTCATTATATAGACCAGGTTAGCCTTGAACTCACCGAGACCTGCCTGCCTCTGCCTCTCAAGTGAGTGCTGAGATGTGGTTTCTTCCAAAGCAAGCAATGCAAGTCATAAGTAGACAAGGGGGAAGTAATTGTTTGGATTCACAATGGCCCATGAGAATACCCATAACTCTGGAGCCCTCCATCAGTGCTTTGCAAGCCAGGGGTGTACTGAGGACCTTGAAATACTGCACAGTCTGGCTTTTAAGACCCTTCTAGTAATTTCTGGTAACTGCCAAGGCTTCCGGTCTTTTGACATGATTTGTGTATCTAACTTTTACACTTCATTTGAGAAACAGGCAGAAGTGACTTGCTAACAGATGAGACACAAACCAACCTGTCCAGGATTCGAAACAGCAGTGTCTTTGTAATGTAACTATGAGGGCATAGTTATGAGGTAGCCTATGAGGTAGACTCCAATTTATGGAAGGAAGAAAACATGGAACCCAACATAAAAGCAAAACTTATCGTATCCTTAAACACAAAGACCCCGAGAAGAAAGGTGCATTCTGTAATTAGCTAGACAGTGCTGTGTCTTGAATGTCCCTCCAAAACTCATTGATATTCCAATACCACTGCAACAGTATGCTTTCTTAATTTGTCTTTAGGCACATGGGTGTTTTGCTTGCATATGCGTATGTGCACCGTGAGCATGCCTGGTGCCTACAGAGGTCAGAAGAGGTCATCAGATCCCACAGAAATGGAGTTATAGACAATCATGAGCCAGCATGTGGATGCTGGGCATCGAATCTGGGTCCTCTGGAAGAGCAGCCAGTGCTCTTAAACATTGAGCCACCTCTCCAGTCCCACTACTGTAGTAATGTTAAGAAGAGATTAAGTGTCAGGTGTGGTGGCTCAGCACACCTTTAGTCCCAGTTTGGAAGGCAGAGGCAGGCAGATCTTGGAGTTTAGGGTCAGCCTGATCTACAAAGCGAGTTCCAGGACAGTTAGGGCTGCACAGAGAAACCCTGTCTGAAACTGCAATTTAATTATCAATTGTATTTATTAATAAGTATAAACTGTAAGATTAGGCCAGCAGAGCAGCCAGCGGCTTGGCAGAGCAGTGGGAAGCCTGGTAGGATATCAGCCGACGGGCCTGGCCTGCCTTAACCGGGCAGCCTGAATTTTCATGGGAAAAGAGCCCTGGACCAAGGGTGGCCTTCACCACCTGTAACCTAAACTCTGTTAAGTAATATAAGTTGTTATATTAGGCTGGTAGAATTACCAGCAGTTTGGCAGGAGATTCTCTGGAGTTCGAAGGGAGTCCTGAAGTCTGACGGCCCTGTATTGCTTGGACTGATGGCCTATAAGCTGCCGCGGTCCTTTCCCCAATAATTAAATATACCAAGACCTTTTAATGTTTCAATGCTTAGCCCTTAGCTGGGCAGACTCTCAATTAGCTACTCTAAGTTAACCCAGATCACCTAATCCCAAACTACCATGTGCCTGTGATTACCTTCCAGCATTCTCAAACATGTCGATCTGCTTCCATGTCTCTTGGTAGAATGAACTAATCCTCTGTGTAAAACACAAGGTTCCTGTTTTTTTTTTTTT
>CAJQZJ010032684.1:3001084-3021704 GCA_907164525.1 Lophiomys imhausi
CTTTACTGAAGATCTGGCTGGAGTAGTCTGTGGAGCTGAACGATCTTAGCGATTTTGAGTTGTTGTGGTTATAGACTTTTGAGGAAACTACTATTGAAGAAGTCTGCAAGGCTGGATCATCTGGGCCACTCATCTTCTTTGGTGTCTGATCTGTTTTCTGCTGAGGTTTCCGTTGTCCATAGGTTCCTGTTTTAATCTCAGGAAGTCCCACCTTCCTATACTCTTCCTGCCCAGCTAATTGGCCATCAGTAACTTTTATTAACCAATCAAGAGAATGCCTCAGAAGGGGCGGTAACAAGATCTCAGCATTGAAATTAGCCTATCAGAAGCAATGTTATTAGACCTTCCCCAACACCTGTCTTGGGGGGAGAAAAGGGCAGGGGGAGATTAGGCTAAGTACAGTGGTACATTTGATCCTTCTGCTTGGTCTTTGATCCCATCACTGGGACAGATGGATATCTGTGAATTCTGTCCCAGTCAGAACTACATAGAGAGACTCTATCTCAAAATTAATAATAACATTATTACTATTATTGATATAATAATAGATTTAATTAAATTTTACAAAGAAGTGATCAAGCCGGGCGTGGTGGCGCACACCTTTAATCCCAGCACTCGGGAGGCAGAGGCGGGCGGATCTCTGTGAGTTCGAGGCCAGCCTGGTCTACAAAGCAAGTCCAGGACAGCCAAGGATACACAGAGAAACCCTGTCTCGAAAAACCAAAAAAAAAAAAAAAAAAAAAAGAAGTGATCAAGTCATGAAGGCTCTGCCTTCATGAATAAATGAAAGTCATTATCCAAGAGAGCAGGTTCCTGGGCAAACAGATAGATTTGCCCATTTCATCTCATTGTCTCACACAGGCTTTGTCCCTCCATTTTAAGATGCATCTGCAGGCCCTGCCAGACAATAGCTCCATTATCTCGGCTTCCCTTTCCATTAGAAATTACACAGGGTATTCTGTTACAGCAACACAAAATCGACCAAGAGGGATAGGAATCGAGGTAGTCAAGGGAGGAGGCAAGAACACCCAGAGGGAGCTGAGGAACAGAGATGGTGAGGGCCAAGACTGTCTTAGATAAGAACAGAGCTGGAGGCTCAGAGAAGCCTCCATACACAGCAGCTTTCCTGACCCAGCTACAGGACAATCTTGTGTTTTGGAGGTGTCTGGAAATGGGGCCTTGGAACGACACTTTCTAGATACAGGAGAACTCCAAGAAGCTATGGCATGGGAAAAGGGCAGCAAGGAAACCCCAGGGAGGGGCAAATAGTGCATTCCATTAGTGCTCAGTATGCAGACTGACTGGACGTGGTGGTGCACGCCTTTAATCCCAGCACTCAGGAAGCAGAAGCAGGTGGTTCTCTGTGAGTTTGAGGCCAGCCTGGTCTACAGAGTGACTTCCAGGACCGCCAGAGCTACACAGAGAAGCCCTGTCACAAAAAACAAAAACAAAAAAAAAGCATGTAATGAGCCCACCACATAGTGAAGACTCAGCCAATGTTGGTCTTTCTCTGTAGCCAGTGGCAAATCTTCCTCAGTGAAGTTTATATGAACTTGTCCCTATGATTTAGAGGAGGTTTGTGTATGTCCTTCAAGGGTCTGTGTATTATACTCTGGGGTCCCTACAGTGGTGAAGTAGTAAGAGGGAGGGGGCTGGAAAAGCAGCTCAGTAGTACAGCACTTGGCTAGCATCTGTGAGGCCCTGGGTTTGGCCCTCAGGAAAAAGAACAAAAGAACTAAGGATAGTGACAATCTGACTGTGGTATTTAGAGATCAGGCCTCTGGGGTGTGATTAGGAAAGGAGAAAGTGACTGGAGTGGAGACCTTCACAGTTGAATCCTTCTGGCTTTTTAAGAAGAGAGAAAGGGACAAGAAGATAGTTAAATATTCTCTCCTTCCCTCTTCTTCTCCCTCCCTGTCCATCTCTCCCCCTCTCCCAACTCTTATGACACAACGACCCATACCTTCAGCAAGCAGGTCATCGCCACAGGGGACCTCTACTGAGTCCAAACAAACCTCTTACTGTTAAAACTTACTCTGTCTGTGGTGCCAGTGGCAGCCAAGCACTGATTAATACACTCGAATTTGGCGAGCTGTTTTAATTCACGTTATTAAATGGAGCCGACCCCCCTCTCCCGTGGCTTTTTCAGATGAATGACAGACAAATCAACCTTGTGTGCATGCAGAGTTTTGGAAAGATGCTGGCTTTGCCAGGCCATGCAGGCAGCGTTCCCTGAACTGAAGGCAGGGTGCGTACCGCGGGAACACTTCCAACTCAGCAGCCGTCTGCCAGGAACGGCAACTCAACACATTCGAAAGCAGACAAGAGGCACTGGCTCCCAAAACCAGGATTCAAAAATGATGATCCTGTCTCATCCCCGGCCTGTGTTGGCCAGACTCCCCTGCCATTAAAAGCGCTCCATTCCAGCTGCTTCGGGAGAAAGGACTGGAGGTTTATTTTGCAGCCTGCTGTGCCAGCACAGCACGGAGCGAGCATGCAAAAGCTGGGTTTCCTCCTTGCACAAAAGACCCTGGCCAAACAAAGCCTGGATGAGCAGGGTCACGGGCTCCTAGGCCCTAGTGGTCACTTATATGCAACAAAGGCAAGCCAGAGCCTGGCTGGCCAAAGTTCTGTGGGCCTGGGGAAGTGCCATGGTAATGGTTCAGCACTAGTCCCAGAAGCTAGGGCAGGGGACCCCAGGTGCAAGGTGCGCTTCCTCAGGGGGAAGAGGGAAACTCAGAGGGAATTCACACCGGTTGGTAGGATTTCCATGTTTTGTCTGAGAGAGGTATTTCTAGCTTGTCTTATGTTGGAAAATTGTGCTGAGCACTGTAGACTCACCACATCCTGAATGTCAGAGATCGTTTAAAATCAGATGAGAGGGAAGGAAGTGAAGTTGAGACTCACGCTGTTGTCCAATCAGAGTCTGATAGAAAGCATTCGATAATGGTCTATTTTAAGAGACATATGGGATACTCATTAGGAGACACCAGGGTTTTGTGGAAGACACCAGTATGGAGAAATCATTTGATCTCTTGGTACTTCAGATTAGACCATAGAATTCATGTTGGGGGAAATCTGAAAGAGTGAGTTCATACATTAATTTGCAATACTGAATGTTCAAAAAAATTTTTGTTTTTTGTTTTGTTTTGTTTTCTAGATAGGATCTTTCTACAGAGAGCCCTGGCTGTCCTGGAACTCACTAAGTAGACCAGGCTGGACTGGAACTTGAAGAGATCCACCTGCCTCTGCTTCCCAAGTGCTGGGATCAAATAAAGGTGTGCAGCACCACAGAAGGTCTCAGACTTGTTTTAAAAGCAGATCACATGCAGGGACTATGATGCGCCAACATATTTATTTATATTTAATTCCAGACAAAAGATTAGTAGGAGTTCGGATTTCTGAACCAACCTGTATTTGAATGGGAATGTAGGTTTTGCCAAGAGAAAGCTCATATCAGACAGCTCTCTATCACTACGCCCAAATTCATCTCTGTGCCCCGCAAGCCATGAGCCCACTTCGCCCCACAGAAACAACAGAAGCTACTAATTAGCGAAGTAGGGATGTTCTCTCATAACGTAATTGGCTGTGCTGCAACTCATCAAAACAGCTCCCTGGGTGCTAGGGGCTGTGGAGAAGAGGGAGGGTCAGCGGGCTCCAGCAAGGAAAACACTAACTCCGCTCAAAGAGATTCAGCCCCTGTAGAGAGTCTGGGTTTTGTAGAAAAAAAAAAATTTACTGTTACAGGGTTTGATAGAAGCCCAACATACAATTTCAGGAGCTAAATGTCCACTTTGGTTTGTACCAGTGTTCTGGTCACTGTCAATTGTCAACTTGATGGGCTCTGGAGTCACCTAGGAGACCAACCTCTGGGTGTGTCTGTGAAGTTTCTAGGCTGGGCTAAGTGAAGATTTACCCTAAATGTAGGTGGTACCATCCATGGGCTGAGGGCCCTGGACCGAATAAAAAGGAAAAGGGGAGCCGAACACCAGCATTCACCACCCTGCCACCTAGCTGCAGAAGCAATGAGACCTTATGTCCCTGCCGTGGCCAGACTGTGAGCCAAGTAAACCCTTCCTTCCCACGGTTGCTTTTGTCAGGCTCTCTGCCACAGCAAAGAGAAAAGAAGCTAACACATATCAGCAATCAGGTGGTCTTGGGGCAGCCCCTGTTTGCACTATAGAATTTGAAGCTCACACCACCCTGAAAAGCAGCCAATAGTATCTCCATCTTATTGAAGTAGAAATATGATCACAAAGAACGAGCTGTATCCAAGGCCGCTTTACCCAGGAGAGAATACAGCCTGTGAGGTTTTGTGGTCACCAAACGGTAAAGCCAGGACCTAAATGCACGACGTCCACTACTTGGTAGCCCTGTTCTGTCAAACCTCAGGAAATGACCAGTCTATCACTACCTTCCAACTGACGCTTCCTATTCAAATATTAAAACCACAATGATAGCCACAAGAACTTTGTAAAGAAACCCTTTCCTCTGAAATTTTACTCAGACAACATTAATTACCCTGTAGCATTATAAAATTTAGGTACGATAATAATCTCAATCTACAACTCTTGGTTTCTAAAAATATGGAACTGAGATATGGAGAGGGTATGTAATTTGCTGGAGTCAACTTATCACTACTTGTTGCATTAATTAACATCAGTTCAGTCAGCTAAACCTGGAGATAAAGGCCAATAACTCCAGGTATTTGTGAGGTTGAGGCAGGAGGATCACGGGCCTTTCTGAGCTACTAAAGTGAGTTCAAGTCCAGCCTGGGTAGCTTAGTGAGATCTTGTGTCAAAATAAAAAGTAAAAAAGAGGGCTAGAGACCTACCTACCTCAACGGTAGGGCACTTGTCTAGCATCAGGTCCTGAGTTCAATTCCCAGTACTGGGAGAAAAGGGGGACCACTTCAGTCATTCCACAATTTACAAAAGGCAATGAGAAAACTTCCTATCCACAGACTGTGAATCTAAGCAAACCTTATCTTTAAGGGGGCAATCAATTCACTTTAATTCGATTTGATTCTCCTTGTTCCCAGGTGACTCAAACTTGAAAACTCATAGCACATATTCCAGAGGCAAGGGATAGTAATAGCAGCCTGTCACTGAGCTGCCTCTCTGACTAAATGAAGCACCAACCATAACTAAGCTGCCCTGTCTTCTATAAGAACCCCACCCCACACGCAGGGCACCTCTGCTAGTGAGCTCAGTGGCTTTACCATGTCAGCTGGAGCTTGGGTCCTTCCTCTCCCCACAGCCTGTGATACCAGGTTTAGAGTTAACAGGTTACATACATTACCATATTCACTGCTACCCCAAGATGCTGGTCTGCATGCTGGAACACATATAGACTGCAGTGTGCAGGGTCATAAAGAATGCCCCCCCCCCCTTTTTTTGGTCCAGGAAAACTATTCCCTGGCCCACTCTGTCACCAGAGTGGCTCTTCCCTATAGCCCTGTGTTATCTTCATAAGGCCTCAGGCCAGCCTTGGTCATAGCGCTGATCAAAGTCATTGCTTCTCAAGCTGAGGTTACAGTCCCCAGGCAGCCATCAGAATCTGTTCTGTGTTAGCTGTTTGTTGTTGTAACCAAATACCGGGGAAAGTCAACTTGGGGGTGGGGGGCAGGGAAGATTAACCTTGACTTGCAGTCTCAGAGGACTGTGTGGTCAGCTGGCTCCATGGGCCACAATATGCTCATGATAGAGGAGAGCATATAGCTCATCCCAGGATGGCCAGAAGGCAGACAGAGTGGTGTGAGCGGCTCTGGTGGTCTTCCTCCCTGTGTTGCTCTTCACCAAAGCCCTGACCTGTTGAACAATGCCCCCCATAATCTAACAGGCCTTCTCTCATTTGCTGTCCTACACGCCAATCATCGCTGGAGCACCCTGACAGACACACCCACAGCTGTGCTTTGCTAATGTCTCAGGCATTTCTCAACCCACACAAGTTGACAATCACATCAGATGGTTGATAAAATACCAGAAAGTAGTAGAGCACTTGGCATGTAAGGGTGAGTATTGTTTCAAGAAACTGTGTGTGTGTGTGTGTGTGTGTGTGTGTGTGTGTGTGTGTGTGGATGGACTGCATTGTGACATTTCCTACCAAGGGTGACCACAAGATTAAAAACCCACAGTAACAAAGGTTTGCATAGCTCATCCTGGATCCTTGGTGCCTGGCATAAAAGGTCCTTGGGAAATGTCAGATGAACTAGTGATTTAAAAAAACAAACAAACAAACAAAAAATGCTGAGGTTTGCACTATGTTCCATAGTTGCCTCTAGCAAAGATTCATGTGCCAAGCTCTTTTTGACAAACTTCAGGCTGTTGGGAAAGTAATATTTCCCTATAGTCAAAATGAGCGTGTCTCCTTTGGGCCAGGGATGGTGAGGACATTTTGTGGCCCTTATTTCATCTAATCTTCATAGCAAGTGTCCAAGATCAGCACTGTGACTCCCATTTGTCAGCTGAAGCAATGATAGTTTAAAAAAAAAAAAAGGTAATTTGTTGGATTTCTAGAAGTCAAGGGGCACAGGTTTGGGGACAAGGCTGATCCAATGCGTACCCTTGGTCCTTACTCTCCAATGGTGATGAATGTGTCAGCTGCCATCCACTGCCCTCGGGAGAAGAAGGTGAGGGCACAGCAAGGATTCCACTCATTTATAGGTGAGAACTCTTTCCTTTTAATTAATACAAATATTTGTACATATTTATGGGGTACATTATGCTAATTTGATACATGTATCTGATCAAATCAGGGTAATTGGCATTTCTATCTCATCCAACGTCAATCATTCCTACGTGCTGGGAAACTTGGGATGCTTCTGGTTATCTTGAAATATATAGCAGAGATGAGCACAGAAATTGTCTACATGTGGACACCGTGGGCTCAACCAGATCGAGAGACACGAAGTCTCTTCTAGTCCACAACTGTTGGCTTCCAACCACAGCAGATCCAGTTTGCCTCACTGGTGACCCCAGACAAGACACTCTGCACTCTGAGCTCACACAGCATCCTGCAGCGCAGGGTCTCCCTTGGGGGCACACAGGCACAGTCACATGAGGCTGTGACTCCCAGCAGCCCCAATGGCTTCTACGTTTCAGGCTTGTCAAGCATGACCTGAAAAGAACTCAGTTTCAGCTGATAACTACCAAAGCCTCATGAGTGGCCAGGCCTCTGCCCACCACATCCTTAGGCACCCAGGCAGTTCCTGGTTTCTTGGCCCAGAGTTAATGGGCTGAAATTCAGTACTCATTTCATGAAGCTGGTTTCATATCACATGTTTTCATGAGATAGAGGAGAAATTAAACTTGTGAGTCTGTTGTCTTGCTGCAGATGACCCCCTCTTTCTCAGATGGGTTGTTTGAGCCACTGAAGGGTTTGGCAAATAAACTCCGTGTATGTACTCCCTGGGCCCCTTGTTCCCTTTGTCTCTGTACCCTTGTAGGGTGACTCTTCAGCAATTTGCTCTTCCTTTTCTTCCATGTATCTGGAGGGACAAGACATTGTAAGAGGCTGGCTTTTATTTACAGTTCTGTCTTTACCATTTGTTTTTCAGTGCTCAGCTGAAAGGACACTAAACGTCACTTAAGAAAAAGGGAAGACTGTCCAAGTGTGGTGGCATTTGCTGTCATCCCAGCATTTAGGAGGCTGAGGCAGGAGGATCACTAGAAGTTCTGGGCCACTCTGGGCCACATAGCAAGGCCCAAGCTAGGCACTGTCCTTTCTGTTCCACTTTTTTTCTTAGTATTGGGTCCTTTGAGGGCTAAGGCTGCAGGCATAGACCACCATGCCCACTCCCTCATCCTCTTCAAAAGTCTAAGTAGAAAGGCTGAGTCTGACTCCAGAGAAGCTGCAGTTTCTTAAATCCTAGTTGGACTTGTACAGCTGGACAATGCTACCAACTCTAGACAGGTGCTGGGAAAGCACATTCCTCCTGGGAATTTCTCTAAGCCTCTGACACATGCCCTTTAAATGCAGTCTTGGACTCCGTAACTCTCCTGGCAGATTCACACAGAGCAAGGGGTACTAAGAGGAGGCTGAACACCCTGCCACCCAAGATACGTGCAGTATACACACACACCAGATCCTCAGCAGCATCACGTGCCTTTGCTGAACTTGCCTCCCCAATGGACAACACCACAATGCCATTTGAAATACTTTTTCCCCAGTGCCAATGCTATCTGGGGCGCACACTCCAGCAGTCAGTTCCTGTCCGGTGAACCACACAGAGGCCAAAGGAATAACCGCTAATGTAATTGGTGGGAGTCATTTCCAGAAACACGCTGTTGGGGACATATCAGAGGGTATCTGTGTTCTGAACAGGAGGGCATAATAATCAAACCAATACAGCATCCAAATTACTTTAGGGAAAATGATCGTTACAAAATCAGATTACAGACACACCAATGCCCCTGTCAGCTATTGAAACAGGCTTCCTTTTTCATTATACCTCATTATTTTAGTCAGTTCCCTGTTTATTCTAGAATGCATCTTAACTACTCACAATTTGTATAATTTGTTCATAAAATAGCACCACCCTACTTAAGCCTCCTCTGGACAAAAGGAGCTATAAAATTTACTAGCAGGATCCACACAGTCCCAAGTGAAACAAGGGCCTCCCAAGATTACAACAAATCTAAATTGGGGCCAGAGGAAGGAAATGCGTATGTCCCTAAGGCTGATGGGAAATCAGCTTTGCAGCGGTGTATTTAGAGCACCCAGACTCCTGGTGTTTATACACAGGAATAGCCTTGGAAGCGGAAGGTCCAAGGCCATTAACAAGCAGTGAGATATGCATTCCTTTTGCTTTTGCAAAAAATGACAAGCTAGAAAATGTAGGCGAGATGGAGGGAAAGGAAGAAGATGGGGTGAGAAGGACGAAGAAACAGGATGACTTTCAACTGGGCTCGGCAACTGGTTAGGAGGCCAGGTTGCACATCCCCCTCAGGGAGCTGATGGGAGCAAGGAGTTTATTCTGGAAATTTCTCTTTTTGCTCCACAGAACTCAGGCATCCTCAATACAGGGTTGTTTATGTTGTGATGTCGCTCCTTATGTTTTTCTCTTTCCTGCCTCCAGGTTTGCCCTGTTTGTGATTAGCTAGAACGAGTACGTCATCATCGACCACTGGCCAAGCAGTGGTACAGCTTCTGCACCTGGACGTTCGCTGGTTTACTCATCAATCACTTTCTATTGACCTTGAACTAAGATCCATGAACTCAAAAACAGCAATGTAAAAAATTTTATAGGCGAACTAATGGCGTGTCAATTTATAGAGAGCTGATTCTTCAATAACGTGCTTGAAGGGCACAGTCCCTGCCACTGAGGGAGCTGCAGGCTGTAGGTTTTTACCCATGGAAAGAGGAACAGTTACTAAGGCTCTGGTACTACATGCAGCATTTGCCATGACTTCTGTCAACTCTAAGTTGCTGTCGGTTGTAACTGGTTTGTTATTTCATTTGTCATAAAAGCAAACGTATTACAAGTTTAAATGAAAGTGCCCACTGCAGTACATTGCCTGTAAGCTGGAAGAGCTTAAAGTTCAAAGCCCCTTCACTTGCACCGACCCTCCCAGAGTCCCAGGAGGGGCCCCTCCAATGTAGTCATATGACTATCTTTTTGTGAAACTTGCAGAAGATATTTCAGCTTCTATCCTAGTGGACCACTGTCTCTTTTCACCCTGACTTCCCCTCTGGTGTACTTCTGCTTGTGTTTGATGGCACTGGAGAGACCATGGGCAAAACTGGGGACCCTATAAAGAGGAAGTTGAGTGGGGGACACATTTAGTCCATCTTGGGGATAAGTTCATGTGGTCACAGTCCTGTCTGCGCTGAAGCCACTTCTGGTCATTCTGGTATAGAAATGGCTTCTTGGTTTTCTACCCTCCACCACACTAACTCCCCTGCAGCCAGACCCTTAGGTGTGGGTCTGGAGGCTGTGTCCAATATAAACATGTCCCATCAAGCCCATGGGAAGAATATGACGTGGGTAAGAGAAAAGGAACAGGACTTGAGTCAGAAGTCAGTTTGTGGGAAAATGCTCCAAACCTCACAGCTCAGATATAAAATATACTTCAAAAAGATTTCTCCAAACAAGTCTGTGATCCATGTTCCCACTGACTGTAAGTGGCAAGGAAGCTACTTTTGCAGTGGAATCAATAACTGTAGACTCACATAGATGGCTTCTATGACAACCCCTGCCCATCTCCCACCCCAAAAAGTAACAGTCTAGACAGGAAGCCATCTGAGAGAACTCTTTAAAATTGTGATAAGGATGCTGAAGTGTAGCTCTCCACAATTGATGGCTTCTGGCGGAGGTGCAGGTAGGAAAGGGCTCGGTTTTTTTTTTTTTTTTTTTTTTTGGTTTTTCGAGACAGGGTTTCTCTGAATATCTCTGGCTGTCCTGGACTCGCTTTGTAGACCAGGCTGGCCTCGAACTCACAAAGATCCGCCTGCCTCTGCCTCCCAAGTGCTGGGATTAAAGGCGTGCGCCACCACCGCCCGGCTGGGCTCGGTTTTCTTTAAGGGGCTGGCCACGGGGAGTTTGACCTTGCTCCAGTGAGTATATGGGCAACACAAATGGGACTTGAGTTTTTGTTTTTGTTTTTCTTCCTTCTCCTCCTTCTTTTTCTTCTTTGCAGGGGAGGTCATAGGGTTTGTTTGGTGTGTGTGTGTGTGTGTGTGTGTGTGTGTGTGTGTGTGTGGTGGGGGGTGAACCTGGGAGGACTAGGAAGTGACTGGGATGCCTGATGTAAAATTCTCAAAAAATCGATAAAAATATTATGTTGGAAAAAGAAAAAGATTTCTCCCAACTTAGCAGCCATCCTGGCCATTTCTTATGACATTGATGTAAATAAATTATGAAGTTGGAAAACACTTTTGTAAATTATCAATAGGAAAATAGAACCTTTCCATCAACTGTAGAGATAGCTGAGTGGTCTAACTATTCTCTTGATAAAAAAAAGCATAATAAATTTATTGTTATAGAGACCACTTTGACCAAAGAAAAGCAGTACAGGATATTACAGAAATGGGTCACACTGTTAATTTTAAATATCATGAGGTATCTGAGAGAAGAAGTATTTTAGATTGTTTGTGATTTCTGAGACCTTTTTTAAAATGGTAATTTTGTTCTCATTTTTCATCTAAGCAAATACATTGTTGCCTAATTTAGAAATCATAGCTTATACTCTCTTATTAATTTTTTTGGGGGGGAGAGAATTTCATATATGAGCATTGTATTTACATCATTCTGCCTTTCTTTCATGAGATAATATAAAATTCAGGCCTCTTAAAACCTAGATGTACCCCAAATGCCACCCCAATTTCAGAGAGCCTTTTAGCATACAGAGAGGAAATGTGTGTGTGTTGGAGTTGAAGAGATACATAGTACATGTTATTTCATTTAGTTCCCTCACAATACTGTGAGGTCAGAACCATCATTTTACAGATGAGGAAAGCTGGGCTCAGTATGTTGAGAAGGTTTCCCAAAATCGAGTTTTCAGGGTTAATACTGTCACGATTTCACTGGCAGTGTTCGGAGGTTAATGCCACAAAGGGTGTACAATCACTCTTTGAGGAAACCTGGATTCTTCTATCCTTGCTGTTACTAAAATGCAGAGCCAGGATCGGAAGGAGAGTTGTCAAGCCTCACAATAACTTCAGGGAAAACAAAAACCCCTGCCATCTGCCAGCATCTTCCTGTTAACCCTTCAAAAAGGTATTCCATTTTCACCCTCCTGTGGAATACTGAGATTAACATCTGTCTTTCATTCCAAAGGTTTAAGGATCTGTTCCCTAATTTGGCTGCTGGCCCCCTGCTGCACCACTCTGTGTGTCCAAGAGGACTTTGCCACTAGATGTTATTTGAGCTAAGTACTTTTTTTTTTAAGTTCTCTTTTTTTTCCTAATGCCTGTGTCTACCTGGGAGGAGAAACTCAATATCAAGATGCACTCTTGGGTCATTAGAAACTAATGAGGAAACTGTGTCATTGAAAAGCGGTAATTCCAAAGGACTCCTTGGAGGAAGACAACATGTTGGTTCAGTTAGGGTTTGTTTTGCTTTGGAGGCAGGCCCTAAAAACAGAGGATTCTGGGTACCCAGAGGGCAACTGGTGCTGTGGCTGTTCTCACTTCCATTCAACCCAGTGTATTGTAGCCATTGAAAACTAGCTGGCTGGGGCTGGGGACACAGTTCAGCCACCAAACCTCATGATCTGAGTTTAACAGTAAATTTTTATTTATACTTATATATTTATTAATACTTAACAAGTACCTATAAGGTTCCTAAATCCTAAAACCCAAACCCTAATTCTAAAACCTATATCTAAAATACTCCAATATCTATCATAAATAAACACTTTCTTAAAAGGATATTAATTCTCTCAGGTTAATTCTCTGGACCTGAATCCATACCGGTGGCTGGTTTCCAACCAATCTTTCAATCTTAAAGTCTGAGCCTTATTCGGCAGTTTTTAAGGTTAGTTTATAAATTTAGGGAGATCCTTTAATCAGCCAGGACTTGCCTCTGGGGTCCTAGGCCCCAATTATTTCAAGGGTAAAAGTTTTGCAGTCCCGCTCACCATACCGAGGTTTTGAAGCTCCAAGGAGAAAGCTTCTGAAGGACTCTCAGTCCGGCATCCTGGAATTCCAGCCGTTCAGATGCGCTGGTTCAGAGGGAGAGGTTTCTCTGTTCCATTTGCTTTCTCCACCAGCGCGGATTCTCGGCAGGTTGATGCAAAACAGTGATATACTGCGAGAAGATATACTGAGGCGCGGTGTATGCAGGCGAACTCTCAGCGTGTGTTGACAGAGGAAGACAAGGAGGAGGGCCCCTGGGGGCTGCATAACTTGTGATTTAAATCCTTTGTGTCGTAATGCATATTGGCATGGATTCTGGCCTCCTGTTGCCATGGTTCCTGGTGGGCTTTTCCAGGGCACGCCCTCACAACAGCGCATCATCAGGTCCCATGTTCTGCTCTTGGTGAGCTTTCAAGGACATGTCCTCCAATGGTAAACATGGCCATAACTGGATACGCCCATCTTTTTCCTGAGATGCCAAACTTCCAAAATCCCTATGCTTGCAGACGCTACACTACTTCACTAACCCCACCATATCTGAGTTTGATTCCAGGCACCCACGTGATAGGAGCAAACCAACTCCCAAAAGTTTTCCGCTGACCTCCACACGCCACCTCTGCCCACAGTGAATCAGTAAATGTCTTAGTCACTGTTGTATTGCTATGAAGACACACCATGACTACGGTAACTCTTATAAAAGGAAGCATTTAATTGGGGCTGGGTTACAGTTTCAGAGGTTTAGTCCATTGTCATCATGGCAGGAAACATGGTGGCACACAGGCAGACATGGTGCTGGAGAAAGAGCTGAGAGTTCTACATCTGGATCCACAGGCAGCAGGAAGAGAGAGAGGCACTGGGCCTAGTTTGGACTACACTTCCTCCAAGAAGGCCATACCTCCTAATTCTTTTTTTTTTTTTTTTTTGGCTTTTCTAGACAGGGTTTCTCTGTATATCTCTGGCTGTCCTGGACTCGTTTTGTAGACCAGGCTGGCCTCGAACTCACAGAGATCTGCCTGCCTCTGCCTCCCAAGTGCTGGGATTAAAGGCGTGCGCCACCACTGCCCAGCTATACCTCCTAATTCTTAAGTAGTGTGCCTCTCCCTGTTGACTAAGCATTGAAATATATGAGCCTACAGGGGCCATTCTTTTTTAATAATTTATTTTTATTTTTCATGTATGTAGGTGTTTTGCCTACAAATGTGTCAGTGTAAGGGTGTCCGATCCCCTGGAACAGGAATTACAGACAGTTGTGAGCTGCCATGTGGGTGCTGGGAATTGAACCCAGGTCCTCTGGAAGAGCAGCTGGTGCTCTTAACTGTTGAGCCATGTCTCCAGCCCCTGGGGGCCAATCTTATTCATACCACCACAATAAATAAATAAATTCTAACTGATTACTTACTGGTGCAAAATTCCTCTTGGCTATTTATTAACCTCTGATGCAAAATTCCTCTTGGCTATTACCAAACCCAGGACTTCAGGGGACTGGATACCAACAGGCCACTTGCACTTCCGTAGTTGGGACTGTCCTTCCCAGAGAACATCACCAGCTGCCTTCAGCCTGAGCTGAATCACTCACGGTGATTTATAGGGAGAAAGCCAGGCCTTCAGGCAAGAGTTCTTGGATCTCCTTAAAACTGCACACCGATTTTGTCATGAACAGAAAACTAGGCCTAAACAGGGAGAGACAAAGACAGTTAAGGGAACTGTGAGCTGCCAGGTAGTTAAGAGCCAGTGCTTCACCAGAGAAACTCTGAAACCAAATATCTCGGAGACATCTGTTATCATCAACATGGCCAGAGACCAGCCAGCCACTGTGCTATCTGCACACACAGGATTCCGAGAATCTTCATGTTTAGCTGGCCAACTATGTTTTTAACTCATGAGATAAAGAAGAATTTGTGATCTGCCTGGCGTGGTGGTTCACGCCTTTAGTCCCAGCACTCCCCGCAGAGGCAGGTGGATCTCTGAGTTCCAGGCCAGCCTGGTCTACAGAATGTGAGTTCCAGGACAGCCAGGGCTACACAGAGAAACGCTGTCTTAAAAAACAAAGAAACAAGGAGTTTGTGATCTATGAAAGAAATCATTAAAATGATTAAGACTTACTTCCTTAAGTAAGCATAAATTACTTAAACAATATTAAAGAATTCGTCAGGCTTTCACTTTTAAAATGCTAGATCATTTTATTTTTTAAAAATACTATTGAGTGAAAATCCTATTTGGGGCCCTAAAGTCAGACTACTAAATGGAGAATGTGGAGCTTCACAGAAATTACATTACCCTACTTTCATTTTGACCTTCTATTCCGCAGCTATTTTTAAAATATATTTCACTCTATGTTTAGAAGTGCATTATTTATTACTTGAACTAAAACAGCAATTGGTTTCTGTTAATACTGATAAGCTTTGCCAAATCGACCAGTTTCCTGAGTCAACAACAATGACAAAAAAAAAAAAAAGTCCTGGTATCATTAGGAGTTACTTAACAAATAAATATAAATAAAAGTTGCTTCTTTGACCCTCATCTTGACTCATCTTCTGACACGCGAAAACACTTTCATCTCTAATTTCTGTTCCTGGTCCTTCCAGGCCTTGACCCGCCACTACATAATCTTATCACCAAGTCACACCTTTCTAGGTTGTGATTTTGCAAAAAAAAGATGCTGGCTTAGTTGAAGAGAAGCTGGAGACTAGAACTCCACAGCCTACAAGGGATGCTTGTCCAGCCTTGGTTGCACATACATTCAAACTCACTCACGAGCTCTCTTCAACCACGACCTAAGTGAATTGTTCTTCTTATTAGGGGAGGCAGCAATTTTGTCATTAGAGAGTTTGGCCAGGGCTTGTTTTTGGTTTTTGGTTTGTTTTATTGGTTGCTTTTTTCATTCATTTTTACCCGTTGTTAAACCTGCTTCTCTCTAATACTTGGCTACAGCAGATGTGATGAAAGTAGTTGCATCCCAAACCCCTGACATTATTGTAAGTTGCCACCCTGAAGGGAAAGGCTTCCCCTCCAGAAGCGTTACAGCTCTACTCTGGCTGCTGCAGGGGCAGGTTTCCCCAATGCACGCTCTTGCTCCAGGAGATGATTCCCCCAGGAAAAGTGTTGCAGCTCTGCTCCAAGAGGTCTCCTGGCAGTCAGGAGCCACGGGATACCACAAAGTCGCACAGCACAACAAACCTCACACAAGAGATTTATTGGGAGGAAAAGCCCAGGAGGGTGACTGCCTCTGCTCAGGCAAGAAGCACCAGGGAACTGAGCAGAAAGCAGGTTTTTTATAGAAGATTTCTTGTGGGGGTGAGGCCCTCCAGGGTGGAGATTTCCAGGGTGAGGATTGTTGGGATTTCAGTTCCTAAACTTGGGCGAGCTCAGGGATTGGAGGGTCTTCCTGTTCAGGGATGGGTGATTTTTTTTTTTTTTTTGCATGCTCAGGGATTACTGACATTCTGTTTCTTGGCCCTGGTTTTAGGCTTGAGGTCAAGTCAGGGTCAGGGTGTTTCTCGTTTGCCCTTTTATCTTACAATTATCCCTACACTCCAAGAGTTGCACACCTTAGAGGTGCTTTCTTCCTCCTGGTACAAGCTGAGAAAGCCGGAAGTCGGCCCTTTCTTGCTCCTTTTGCAGCCAGGCCTCACACCTAGAATCTGCAGGTGGTCAGTGTTCTGACACATGACCCATTCAGCAGGGAACCCATGAAGCCAACTGTGTAGATCCATTTCTTAGCAAGGATGTCTTGGTGGCTCTCAGGAGCAACCACATGTGAGCTGACCTGTGGGGTCTAGATGTGGAGGCAGCAACAGGTCATTTTGCACAATTCTCAACTTTTAAAAATTCACCTGAGCCAGTGCACGCCTTTAATCCCAGCAATTCAGGAGGCAGAGGCAGGCAGAACTCTGTGAGTCTGAGGCCAGCCTGGTCTACAGAATGAGTTTCAGGACACCCAAAGCTACCCAGAGAAACCCTAAGCCAAAACAAAAAAACCTCATGTTTGTTTGATAATATATAAATCACTTCATTTGTATATATAATACAGCAATACATCATAGAACTTATCAATACATAAAAATGGGTAGGGCAACCCACTTTTGCTCCTATGTGAATGCGTGTCAACTAAAGTTTGGCGACAAGTGCTCTGGATGACGTCAGCCCTGTAAAAGCAGGGCTATGGCTCATTAGTGCACCCCTCGGCAGATATCCAGGCAGTGTGTGTTGACGGAAATGTCTTCCCCAGGGCAACACGGCCAGCACTGAGAGAAAGACCATCCAGGCACCTGTCTATAAGTTCAGGATCTTCTCGTACATACTGGAGATGGTCTGTTCCCGATGGAACGGTCTGCTGAGCTAGTGGGGGAGGGGAAGCCCTGGGAGCCGCCTGCAATGTCACTCACTCCTCCTCTCCACCAAGAACAGTGATGACCCAACCCAGGGCCTCCCACAGCCTAGGCAAGACTTTTACCGTCGGGCGGCATCCCCAGCCCATAGTATATCTTGCTTGGATTCTATTGTGCTGGCTAACTGTACTGTCACAGCAGTGAAATGTGGATGGGAGACCTGTCCGGGCAGGGGGTTAGGAAGAACAGGCAAAGTCACTTAGGAAAACTCTGTCCACTGGGGTTCCTCTTTCTCTTTGCCGACTTCCCACACAATCTAATTTCAGCTCCTCCTTTCTCGGCTGATACAAAGACCTCATAAGGCTTTGGGGTGGGGGCGGGGCAGGCCTGAGCCGGAAAGAAAGAGAAGCCCACAGCAGGATGCTTAGTCTAGAGTGAAAGGGTCTGTCAGTGCCTGGCCCTCCCGGCTTCTCTACCGGGAGCCTCCTCAGGTTTTGTGACATTAAAACAGTCACCACCGTGTAGGTATGGACTCACCCCAGGGCTTGAATGTATGTATCTATGGGGCACAGCTCTTAACCCATACCTGGTTTGTTTTCTTGTTTTTCTGTCATTTTTAGAATTCTGCATCAGTCAAACTGTTTTTATATAAATCTGTGGGTTGTGTTCTTTAAAAAAAAAAAAACCTGAGAATCTGAAGGCTGGGTGGTGGTGTAGGATCAGCACAGAGTAGTCTGTGGAAACACCAGACCCAACCACCAAAGAACAACTGGGCTAGCCGTCACCGGGTGGTGGAGGCACAGGTGTGACCTTTGACTGGACAGGCCCATAGGGTCAGCCTGACCTGAGAGAGGATCTGGGGCTAACCGTGACCCACAGAACAGGTTCCCACCATCAGACTTGCCACCAACGTTGTTTCTCAGGCCTGCTCTGTGGGGATCTGACTTTTAGGACAGAAGGAGCAGCAGCCAGTCTCAGTGCATTAGGAAGCATGTGCGTGGAGTGACAACACCTCTACACACGCACGCACACACGCACGCACACACGCACGCACACACGCACGCACACACGCACGCACTGGAGAGGGGCTGCTTGTAGAAGGTTATCCCTGCAAAGGTCTCTCCTGTTCTCTGGAAAACAAGAGAGTTACCAAGTCTCCCACATTGGCATATATTTTGAAGGGCTTAGCATTTTCTTTGTATGTGTTGGTAGGAATATTTAAATTTTGCTTTCGTGGTAATTATGTATGTGTGTGTAGTATGTGTTTGAGAGAGAGAGAGTATGTGTGTGTTTGCGTGCATCTTCACGTGTGTAAGCTAGAGGTCACAGCAATGTTTTCCTCAATCATTTTCTATTTGTTTTCAGACACATCTGTCCCTGGAGCTCAGGATTCAGCTATACTGGTCAGCCAGCAAACTCCAAGGATCCCCACTTCTGCCTCTTGAGCATTCAAGGAGGTCCTTTCTTGACTTCTGGAATTTGGTGAAGATCCTGGCAGCCCCAGCCTTTGGGCCCTTGTGTACCTCTGACTCACCCCAACGCCTCTAATGAGTCCAGTGACTTGTTCCACCAACAGATACAACTTTTCAAAAACTGGAGTTTCATACTGCAGCCCCTTGACCCCTTTGATTTCCTTAATTTTTCTTTCCTTTTTTTCCCCTGCAGTTTTTCCTAGTTTGTCCTGACATACAGGGACACACACACTCAGCAGTCCACCTGTAGATGGTCTCCATTAGTGCAGGGATGACATGAGGAGGGGTTGTTTTTAATGATGCCTCTCTTTTATTGTACTCTCTATTCTCCCTTTTCTTTTTAAAATCAATTTTAATCTTTTATTAGTTTTTTAATTGTCATACAAAATAATGGATTTTATCATAGCATTTGCATATAAATGTATATCATTGCTATGCCTCATTATTAAGGGAATTGGATTCTTAAAAGTTCTCAGCATGCTTCTTGAAGGCTTTTTTCATTTAAGGAAAGAAAATACTTAAAGAAGGCAAATCAAAACCCCAAACCTCAAGTTTCAACAAGGAGTGGCCAGTGTAACAGCTACTCTCCGTGTATGAACTTGTCTAATATTTTTTTTCAATCCTGAGACATAATTTGGGTGAATAATATCCCCTGGGATAGGCCAAACACTTGATCCCTCCCTGCCACACACATATCCTCAAGTGGGTCTCAAAACCATGTCTTGATTGTTGTGCTGTGCCAGAACCTTCAGAGCAAGACGCTGCCCTCTTCCTGCACTGGCTGGCCGTGACAGGAGCCTTAGGAAGATGGGTGTTAGAGGAAGCCAGGGGCCATGCCAAAAGAAGAGAGCACAACCCACTGGCAAATGGGAGAGACAGCTGCCAGGCTTTTGAGCGGAGTCAGAAGAAAAAAGGGGAGAGAGAATGAATACATGAAAAGAGAAGAGTGAAAGAACTCGGTTGGGAAGACACCTCATGGCCATCTGAATTTACACAAGGAGAGCAACCTGGGAGCCTTACCCATCTGTGGCACCTGATCTCAGCTCCCTGGCTGGCAGCAGCCTTTCTTGTTGGGGTCTGCAAAGAGCAGAGAATGGAAAAGCCTGAGACAGGCTTGGGATGGGGAAAGGGAAATAGGCTATTGTCATTAGATTTCTTTGCTTAAACAATGCCCGGTGGCACCAGGGGATTGGGATATGACAATACCTTCCTGCATTCAGGGCTTCTACTTCAATCCCTGGCTCAAGACTTTAATTACAGAGGTGAGGAATTTTGCATTTCTCTGGAAAACCAGTCAGGCTTTTTTTTCCCCCTGCTCCTTTTAAATCCTGGGACTTTCCATCATTAGCCATCAAATGAATTCTTAAATAGTTTCTTGCTAATCCCTGTCTAGGTGGTTATAGACACACAGAGAGAGAGAGAGAGAGAGAGTCAGGCTGAAGCAAGCAGCAGAGAGAACAGTATTGATGACAGCGATCCTGAAATCATTTGTTCAAAGAGAAGAAATGTCCTGGGGGTTTGCAGGCAACAAGCGCATCACAAGCCCAGGGAAGCGGCTCTCTCCTCTCGGGTGCTGGGGCCTGGTCGCCCCATCCCTGAGCTGCCCTGTGGGTGTGGCTGTACTGTTCCCACTCTCTTAAGACTGGCTTGGAGCTCTGGGGCGTATCACTCAGGAGGGGCTGTGTAGGAGGGTGAATGGCATAAGACGACAGATCACTGTTGTCACAAACCTTAGAGACTCCATTTACTGGTCAAGAAGTCCCTCCACTTTTTTGCTTTCAAAATACTATTGTCAGAGGCCTGCTGCAACAATTTATTTAGCATGCTAAACTGTAAGTGGAAAGAAATTGCAGTTTTTAAAATTCCATGCAGGATGCTCCCCTTCACCCAAGGTTTGCAGCTCACTTTGAAAACGAGCCATCCCCTGATATGTGGATTTTTATTGCAATTCATTGTAGATTGACTATTATTCCACCGTAAAAAGTAGGACAGCTTATCCAGACAATGTCACAGGTGAATCTTAGAAGTGCTGGACGGGCAAGATGCCTCAATGAGTGAAGGGCCTGATGCATAAGTCAGACAACCTAGCTCAACCCCCAAAATTTGTATAAAGATGGAAGGAGGGAATAGACTTCACAGAGCTGTCCTCTGACCTACACATGCACATACACACCACCATACACACACACACACACCATACACACACATACATTATACACACCATACACACACATACATTAT
>CAJQZJ010032684.1:3021714-3052546 GCA_907164525.1 Lophiomys imhausi
TTATACACACACACTCATACATACATACACACACACCACCATACACATACATATCATACATACACAACATACACACACACCACACACACATACCGTACACACATGTACATACACACACACCATACACACATATACACACACATACATTATACACACACAAACTCACACCTATACCATACACACACACTACCATATACACCATACAACATGTACACACACATACATACACAGGTATAACACACACATATACACACACCATATACACAATAATAAATATATTTTTAATTTTATAAAAGATCACACTAAGTAAAAGAAGTCACAAAAGGGCACCTGTCGGGTGATTTCATAAAATGTCCAAATGGGCAGATCTGTGGGGACAGAAAACAGATTTATGCATCTCTTGTATTTAGATAAGCAAATGTTGCTTGTCTCTTAGCAACTTGATTACTGGGTAGTTTAGAGAATATCTGTGATAGACTGTCATAGTAGTTAACAAAGTGACATGTTTGCATGACTAGGAGTTTGTTTTACTTAACTATCCTAGACTGTTTTAGATGGTTGGTATCAAGAGGTCAGAGCTTCACATTTTATTTTTAAGTATCTCTAGGTATGATACCATTAGGAAGCGTTACCTTTAAATTTGTATCAATATACAAAGATCTATTCAATTGTGGTTAAATATACTCTTAATTATGTATCAATATACAAAGATCAATGCCTATGTAGCCCAATACAATCTTAATATTACGTCCATATGCAAGGGTCAATACCATTGTGGCCAACTATAATCTTAATTTTGTATCAATATACAAAGATCAATACCGATGTAATCCAATACAATCTTATTTTTGCACAATAAACAATGGTCAATACCACTTTAGCCAAATAAACTACTAATTTTGTATCAATATACCAAGGTATAAGGGCATATTCAATAATCTGCCCCTTCTTCTTGGAGCTTCCTGTGCTATGTCTATATCTCATTTTTCTCAAGCCCATGCACTCCTACATAGGAGAGGAAGAAGGATACAGAAAAGGAAAAGTAGGAAGTCCCTGGGGCTAACTTCCAAAACCCATTAAGACAGGACCATTTATCAGCTTGTAATCTCTTCCCCTAAATATCAGAGTTTTCAGTTATCCTTCAAATAACCAAAAAGAAGGGCGGAGAAACACCTTCCCCACCCTCTGGGCATGGGACGTCGCTCTCTTAAAGTGACTTCCTGCTGATTTGGGTCGTAGTTGACCTGTTTGGGGCCCGAACCCAAATGGAAAAAATGGTTAAAAATGTTTTTTTTTTGATATCGAGACATATCAGCGCCTGACAGCACCCCCTATTCTACTCCAAGTAGAAGATAAGCATCGAAGAATCTCCACTGTAAGATGGTTGAATTAGTGGCAAGCCTATCTCTTGGCATGAAAAAACCCCTTGCACCAACTGCAGACAGACTGCTGTCCAAAAAGGACAAAACTTGGTAGCAGGGAAGTCGACAGCCTAACTCTGCCAAGACAGGGTAGGTAAGTCCTTCATAATCCCTGCTCTACAACAAATGTCTGTCATAGAAACAGGACCCAAAGGCTGAAGACTGATGCAGGAATGTATGGAGAGAAAATGGGAACTGTCCAGGCAGTCATTGGTATGTCCTTTCTTAGTTTTGGAAGCTGCAGGCCCTGCACTTCCTATATAAGCAGATATATTTATCCCTCTCAGGTCTCTGAGGTGGTTGAAGAATAGACAGCTAGAGTCTCATAGTTAAATTTTGAGTTGTTTAGGAATCAAGAGGGTGTTATAGATCTAAGAAGATACTCTTAGAAGTGTGTTGCAAGTTAGTATGAATGTTGAGTCAGATATAGACCTTTAAACTCATGGAGATGGTTAGATAGTAGAATGTTAAAGTCAGAGGCCAAATATGTATAAACTGGACATTGGGAAGGTATACTGGGCCATTTAACTCTCATAAATGTGGCATATTTATATCTGTTGTTTTGTATAATACTTACTGTTATAAGAGAAGGAACCATCTGTTGGACTGAAAGGGGAAACTTCTGGGGGGAAGAGGGTGGAAGGGCGGGATAGGAAGGGGGAATAGGGAGGGGTTTGTGACTGAGATGTAACTTGAAGAAAAAAAAATAAAGTATTTAAAAAAATAAAAAAAAAAAAAAGAAAACAGATTTGTGAATAACCAGCACTGAGAGGGGAAAGAATGAGTGGTGGCTATTAGGGATATTTTCCAATTAAATAGTAGTGATAGTTGGACCTCGTTGAGAAAAGATTAAACATCCCCCAAATGACAGATTGTATACTGTATGAAATTTTTTAATGCTGGACTCTTAAGGAGGAAAGTGTCTTAACCTTCATCTTTAGCAGAGGCTTCATTCCTGAGTTCAGCCTCAAATTACAAAATTGGAACTTGTTAAAAGCTTCCCAGAATTAATCAACCACCAATCAACGCAATAAAGGACACATTTGATTAGGTGGCCAGCAGCTCCCTATATGCTGACCTTGGTCGGTGTTAGCCATTGTAAGGCCAGTCTTATGCAAGCCCAAGGACGCTTCTGACAGAGGTCAAGAAAGCCATGGATAGAGATGAACATATTCAGCCCAGGGAACTGAAAGACACACTGAAGCCTAGGAGCTTGCCCTTATGTAACAAAGTGCTTGTTACCGAACTTTTAAATTATTATTTAACACTTATTTATTTATTACTAAATTCACTTATAACAAACACCAACAATTTCTTAACTATTAATCCTATAAATTCCTACAACCCCTTTAACCTATCCACTAAACCTATTGATGATTATTTTTCTAACCTTTTAGAATGATACAGTCTCTGGGGCAGGTCCTCAGTCGTCAGGAACACAGTCTTTGTTGTAGATTCTTTAACGCACTTAGCAGTCCTTTTTCTGGATCTCTCAGATGCAGGTTCGTCAGGGTAGTTGGTTATTGCAGTCTCACCTTAAATAAGGCTTCATGCTTTCTTCTCTGTGGGAGACCCCAGCCGTCTGCAGGCCAACTTACTTCTTTTGAATCAGGAACTCAGCTGCTCTGCCTCAGTCCTTAAAGCCAGGCACAATTTCCTTTAGGCCACTGTTCGGACAGATCAAACCCCTCTAGGCAAAAACTGAGCCACAGGGTTTAGTCCTTGGCCTTTTGGTGTCTTGCTCAGGCTTTCTTTGCTCACCAGCTTCTTTCTGCTTCAGGGAAATCTGGCCATCATTTGATGGCCAGCACTTTTTTCAGCAGGACTCTCAGAGCTCTCTAGCATCAGGGGCCTCTTCTCTTCTGGGCTCCACGCACTGTCCTCAGATAGGAGGAACTCTGTTTCAGCTTAATTTGGGCTCCGCCTACTTAGCAGCTGAAAACAATGTCAGGCCAGATACTTTGTTTCTTCAAGTCTATTGAGTCTTTCCTGTTTTTCCTTACTTCAACCTTGTTTTTCAGTCTATTAAGTCTTTCCTGTTTTTCCTGACTTCATGTTGATAATGCTCTTCAGGCCCCAAATTAAGAGACGTATCAGAAACTCCTATATATTTTCTAAATCTAATTTATCTAACCGCCTACAAGTGCTTTTTATAACACCAATCCTGTATTAAAGTGGAGAAAGACAGAATGGCATTTTCCCTAAAAAAAAAGGTTTTCAGGACAAAAACTCTATCCTTAGTGTCCTTAGTAGCCAAACAAACAGGAACAGAAGAACTTGGATATTTAGTACTTAAAAAAAAAAAAAAAAAAAAAAAACACTTAGAGGGCTAGGCATGGTCTTTAATCCCAGCACTCAGAAGGCAGAGGCAGGTGGGCCTCCATGAGTTCAAGGCCAGTCTGGTCTGTAGAACTAGTTCTAGGACAGTCAGGGCACAGAGAAACCTTCTCTGTCTCTCTCTCAAAAAAAAAAAAAAGAAATATATATATATATATGCTGCAGAGGTGGCTTGAGAATACTGGCCTGCTCTTTCAGAGGTTCCAGGTTGGTTTCACAGCACACACGTGATCACATGATTGCTCAGGACTTCTAGTCCCAGGGGTCCCATGCCCTCTTCTGGCCTCCAAGGGTACTAGCCATGTAAGGATTCCCCATGATTATAGAAAACTAAGCAGGCCTAAGGAAAACTGCATGCATGAAACTCAACCGACTAGTACCCTTGGCTTACATGCAGGCAAGCACCCACACATACAAAATAAAAAACTTTGTAATTAAAAATTAATAATTTTCCAATTCTGTAAATGTTTTGCCTCTTTTTCAACACAGGATCTCAGTATGTAACTCTGGCTGTCCTGGAACTCACTATGTTTATGTAGACCAGGCTGAGCACACAGAGATCTGCCTGTCTCTACCTCCCAAGTACTGGGGGGATTAAAGGCGTGAGCCACTACACCTGGCTTCAATCATGTAATTCTAAAGCTTTTATAACACTTAAAATATATTGCTCTATGTATATTTACATACACATACAGTTAATACCTACATTTTAAGAGTCACTTGAATCTTTGTACTGAATCAATTGAGTTCAAACTGGAGTATCTCTCACTTGGACACTTCATAGATATCCATGGGGGAAAATGCTGAAGGATTCCTCCCTGATTATAGAAAACTAAGCAGGCCTAAGGAAAACCGCAATGCATGAAACTCAACTGGAGCCTGAATTTGAACTTATTTTTTAAATTCTGTGTCATTAAGCTGGTTGGGGTGGTGCTATACTGTAATTCCAGCACCCAGAAGGCTGACGCAGGAGGATTATGAATTCAAGACTACTTTATGAGATTCTGTCTCAAAAATAAGTGAGTGAACAGCCAGGTGCAGTGGTACAGACCTTCTGTCACTGAACTCAGGAGTCTGAGGCCAGCCTTGTTTACATTGACAGTTCCAGGCCAGCCAAGGCTACATAAAGAGACCTTGTCTCCAGCAAATAAATAAATAAGTGAAAATTACCGGGGAGACTGAGAAATTTCAGAAATTTAAAATTGTTGCCATTTAATTTATTACTGCAGTAATGAGGAGCAGAGATATTCAGGTAGAACTTCAATTCTGAGCCACTAAGCAGTTTCTTGTAGCTTCCTTTATCCTTAATTTAATTATAAAACCCGCATTCTCAACTGACAGGGAGTTCACTTTCCAGAGCCCTCCTGGCCAGCAGCTCTGTCTGTCTGCCCAGGGGAACTGCCAGCTGCCTCTACCCTCTGCCAGCTAATCCCTGCCCAGGCAGTGGCGTCTGACCTGGAGAGATGGCTTTTTCCAAAGAATTACATTTTATAAGGCTTATGGGCACTCCATCCTCCCACCTCGAGCATCTTTCATTGTTTCGCACATGCTCACTCTTGAGTTAGACACACCTCTGAAGATTCTGGAGCTTTTTGACTGATGGTAAATCCTGACCCTGCAGTAAAAAGTCTCATTATAACACACTGCTCTGGCCCGTGGAACAACCTGCAAGAAACTCGGGCTCCTAAATAGACAAACGGACTTTGAATCTCAGGTCTCTGACTCTTGTGTTGAATTCTATTGACCAATAATTTAAAGTGTGTGTGTGTGTGTGTGTGTGTGTGTGTGTGTGTGTGTGCACGCGCGTGCACACCCATGTAAACATGCATGTGGTAGCCAGAGGTCAATGTTAGTGTCTTGATTTTCAGGATCTTCCACTGAACCTGGAACTCACTGATCATGCTGGTTGGTCAATGAGCGTCAGGAATCTACGCATCTCCCAGAGCATCTCGCCAGAGCTAGGATTATAGACATATGTCCCCATACCCAGTTTTTCCATGGGTACTGGGGATCCAAACTCGGGTCCTCATATTTGAGCAGCAGCAACTAACTGAGCCATCTCTCCAGGCCTGGCTTAACCTCTGTAAGCCTCCATTTCTTCATCTCCAAACAAAGTGATATAACCATGCCCACGGGCCACTTGAGAGTTAATGAGACCATGGACTGTCCCTAGAATACACAGTAGGCCGCAACAAACCAGCCAGGCAACAACTGTTTAAACATCTGTTCTCAAAGTTTCTGACTGTTGGATATGAAAATCAAACATCATTTCAAGAAGTCACCTTAATCATAAAGAAGGGATTATTAAGTGAGGAATCTAACTTTTCCTGAACAATTCACTGTGAGAAAAAAAATCATTGAAAAATGATACTTTTAAAGGGCAAACTTATTACACAATGACACTTCCAAGGTTTATTTTTCCCAGTATTTAACTACTTATCTTTTCAATTTTCACACAAAGCTAATCATTAATATTATCGTCTTCTAGAAGTAATTATTTTAAAAGCTTTTGCTGTAATAGCTGAAGCCTCTCTGGCTATTTCTGGTATCGAAGAAGGGAAAAGTGTTTATTTTTTTAGGACTGACATAAAAGAGATCGATTTTTTTGATGCCAAGAAATCACTTAGCATTCATGTGACTTCAACTTCATGGCATCTTGGAATATGTTTATCCTTAATCAAAATTCTTCTAGAGGCAAGATGCCAACTCTCTTCTCTGCTACCTTCCCTCAACAATCCAGGGAGAGGTTGGAGACCAGGTCATGAGCTTAAGCTCCTCCGCGGTGAGGTTAGAATTGAGAAGTCACCTGTTGCCCACCCAGGTAAACACGTCCCACCCAATTCTACTTAATACTTCCTGTTTGAAGGACAGTATGAGACCTAGTTTTCTGGGAGAGAAACTGATGCATTCATAAAAAGGGATTGAAAGCTTCCAGACTTGGGTCCCAGAGTCCACCATTCATCATTTGAAGTGTGCTCAGGGAAAGATATGCACATTTTTCAAATAGCCTCTTTCTTGCACTTGACTTCAGGAGAGATAGTATTATCTTCTACACCAGTCCCACATTCAACACAAATGAAGACAAAGGGTTTTTGGGTTTTTTTTTAACATATGAATAATAAACATGAATTTGGTGGAAAACAAATCTTTCTATGAGTCACTGTAGAAGGCTGGGAGAGTAGCTCATGGAAGAGCATCGCCCAGCACTCATGAAGCCCTGGGTTGGATCTCCAGCCCAGAAAAAGAAACAAGCATCACTCTACCAGCTTAACCACACGAAAGGGACAAACGCCATTTCCAACATGCAGATGTGAATACAATTTTATAATGATCTTATATGATCATCCCCACTTAGACGAGGGAACTAAGGCACAAAAGGTTAAGTTGCTTGCCAAGGGGTCATGGAAAACTCCTGAAACATGGGCATGAACAGACACACCTCATTCATAGTCACTGACCACTCCTGGAATCAGAGAGGCCAAGAGGACTTTCTAATCATGCTCTTTTTACTCAGCACAATATTTCCTAATGAGGATACTTCAGGCATCACATGCATAATCTTTTCACGTCAGAAAACTCAAAGGACCAGTTCTAACCAGTGAACCACACATTGAGCTCACTCTTCCTTTAAAGACCATAGGGCTCTATTTGTGAATTATGTTCAGTAGCTCCCGGAAATACTCGAACAAACTTTCGTTGCCCACCCTCCAGCCATCAGCTGGGGCTGCTGTAAATGACATCCCACTGAATCTTTACAAAATCACCACAAGGCATAAACTAAAATTTTAATTTCAACTGTACAAACATTTTGGGAGGTATGTAGGTTACACAACAGAATAACTTCTGTGGCTCTGTAGCACCTAAGATGGCCTCTTTTGCATCTGTTGTGTCTCTTTCCTGAGAATATGGTAAAGCTGGATACCCAAGGGATTGTTTTTTTTTTTTGGACCGGTGTCCCCAGGGATCATTAGCCTCAGTTTGTTCAGACAGATGTGTTTCATCAAATTTCTCAGTAATGTCCAGCCTATTGCTTAGCAATTTTCTCAGGATTGAAAATTTCACATAGACAGAGGAGGGAAAATTCAAATAGTCTCTACTTCTTGAGCATCTGTTGTGTTTGTGTGGGTTAGGCTGGTTGTTAGTATTAGTGAGATAATATAAAGTACTAAGGTGCTAATGAGGAAAACGATTATGAGTGTATGTATGGTCATGAAAGCTTGTTAGCTCTTCTATGATTGGGGAGGTAGCGTCTTGTAAGCCTATTTGGAAGGGATAAGCCATGTAAGATATATAGATTGCGCCTATAATTTAACTTTGACAAAGTTATGTAATTTATTTTACTAATATCTCATCAAGAAAGACATAGAGGTTATGGGGTTGGCTTGAAACCAATTTTAGGGGGTTCGAATCCTTCCTTTCTTATTTTACTTTGACATAGGCTGGTTCTTCAAATGTGTGGTAGGGTGGGGGGCAGCCATGTAGTCATTCGAGGTTAGTTGAGGAGTAGGAGACTGACAGAACTTCTTGTTTAGAGGCAAAGGCTTCTCAGATTATAAATATTATCATTAGGACGGCGGTAAGAAAAATAAATGACCTGTGAGGCCCCCTCTCTGGGCTCATAGAAGCAATACGCAATTGTCAGGGGAGAGGAGACACCTAAGTGGTACAGCGGCCCGCAAGCTGTATGGGGAACTACAGTGATTCAGCAGCAGTCACCCATGTCCCTATAAGTAACCCCAAATCAACTCATGGGCTCACCGAGCAGTGGCAACCCTTCTTTGGTCCATTGTTGCCTTCTGGGAACAGAAGTAGATGCACCAGGAAAAGTCCCACCACAAGCCAGAGTTGAGGACCAACACTGGCGTTTAAGATGGCAAGAATCATTTCAGATATGTACCCCCAATTAACAGATGGAGGTGTGAGGAGTCTCGGAAAGACTGTGACGCCCCTGGGCCCAGAGGCAGGGGGCTGTGAGTAGAGAAGGCAGGGAGTAGCAGTAGATACTAGGTCCGTGTCTGTCTTGGGTGTATGAAGCTTGGGTTTGAGGGGTTGGACAGAAGGAAGCATCCCATGCGCCATGTGCCATGCAACGACAGCCCAGCTCCTTCATTTAAAAACGAAGAAGAAACTGTGGCTGCAAAGCTAATGGATCCTACATATGGGAATAAAACTGGTGAGAATCGAATGCTAAGATCATTTTCACCTCTCAGTCAAGTTGTTAATGCAACTGAGTGGCTCCCACCTTGACTCCCGACCCCCCCCCCTCCCCAGGAGGATGTAGGGCAGCCTAGCAGTTAGACAAACTGTGCTAGCACCGAAGTCTGCATGTCCGGAGGCAAAGAGGGCACAGTGGTCAAGTGGGCACCATATGATTCCCTACTTACCATCTCCCCATTTAGCCGCTGGCAAGAAGGCCAGAAAGAGCATTGCAGGGCTGGGTCAGGAGCTGCAGCACAGTCTCAGCTTATTACTAAGCCCTGGGAGTGGCTGTTCAAGAATGCACTGGTCATGAGCAGGCTGCTGCCCTTCTCATGCCCCTAGGCACATCTCTCTGGCATCACATCATTGCTTGTTTTACAAGTCTGCAGGGGTGACTCACATGCCCTAGTGTGTGTGTGTGTGTGTGTGTGTGTGTGTGTGCGCGCGCGCGCGTGTGCGTGTGCGTGACTCACAGATCTGTCATAAAGACTCCGTGAGTCACTGCCTTCCTGACCAACACACTATGGAGACAGCCCCAACCTCAGGATGCACAAAAGCACAGGAAAAGAGCCTGTTGGCCTGGGGGTGAGCTCTGTGTTTTCAGGAAACAGGTTGTTTTTAGTATAATCACACACACACACACACACACACACACACACACACACACACACACACAGCGTCTGAACTGAAAGTCAACAAGCTTAATGTCTCCTTGTTAAGACAATGCTCTGTTTATAATGAATTTTTAACTGTGGTGGAAAAATGTAAATAGCATCAGATTTAGCATTTTAATACGTTTAAGTATGCAGTTAACTGTGCCTTAAGTATATTCACACTTTTGGGTAAACGTCAGTCTGTCTCCAGGACTTTTGCATCTTCTCAAACTGACGCTACTAATTATTACTGACATTGGTCCTCCCCAACCCCCCTTACCAACACCTTTCCTTTTCACTCTCACCACCTCCTGTCCTACCCTCTCTCATCCTTGGCAACCTCTTCCTCCTGACTCTGTGAGTCTGCTTATTACCTGCCCATGTTATACTTCACCAATCACTTTGATTTTCACGATTTCTTTTTTTTTTTTCCAAGAAATTAAGGTTCCGGTTCTTGTATATTTCTTTCAGAGTTCTCAATCTGTAAGTGGAAATGACTGGGCTTTCTCCTCCTATCCAATAGTTGTAGATGGAGGAGCAGAGGTGCCTAAAGATTGTTCCAATTGATCAAATATGTTTGCTTAAGAGAGCTAAATCCAGTATATAAAGATGCACCAGTTTGCCCCAATCTGGCACTTCTCACATGCAAGTGATGCTTTGAAAAGGAGCCACACTATCTCTGAATCTGAGCCAAAGTTTTCTAGGGAACCAAAGAAAGAGGAGCAGGGTGAGCCATGGCAGCCATGCCTTACTGCTTCACACCGTCCATCCACAGACCAGCTCCAGCTCTCAGGATGTGGGAAGTTGTTTGTCCAATCACTGTTCCCGAGGAAAATCTTACAGACACACTTTCTAGGCCTAGCCGCCCACCCTGAGGCCAGCATCAATGACCCTAACCCCACCTCCACGTACCCAGTATACACTCGGAAGACTTAAGAAGAGGTCCAGTGCTGAGAAGTCCTGTTGGGGGTTTAGCCTAAGCAAAGGCTCTCACCTTTAGGGTGCATGGACACCTTACCCCATTGCAACTGTTCCTATCAAACATCAATAATCTCGAGATTCAGAAGTATTTCAAAGCAGCTTTCTTGGCACTGTGAGCAGCATGGCAGCCTCATAAATAGTTTGAGAGTTTACTGGGAACCAACTATGATGAACCCTGAAAAGAACACAAACACAGCACATGTGAAGGAAAGCAGTGGACTCCTCAGCAGCTTTTATTTATACAAATAAACAACTCTATTAACATCTTCCTATTTTTCCTACCTTCTGTTGTTCTTTAAATCCTATTTCTTGACTTTAGAAACCCATGGGAATTGTGCAAAAATAAAATCCAGGGAGGGACAGTTTGGGACAGTGACATATTTGTGGACTGTGGCAGAAAACTGCAAGAATGCAATCAGGGAGCACAGTGGCCACTTCAAAATGTATGGCCAAGTTCCATGCACACCTTCCCCAAGCATGTTCCTCCATAAGCCTTGAATGGCTGGTACCCTGTCCTTTTTAGAACAAACACCAGATTCTATCAAGACCTTTAGGCTTGCCAGTCTTCTCATTTCCCTTGCTCCTCCCTAGGTTTGCTTTGCATCCTCCTGTACTGGCCAACAACAACATCTCAATTTCCATTCAATTCTGTGGTTATATCACTTTCCTTCTACTCAAAGGATCTTTGCACATTCTATTCCTTATCCATAGAATACTGTTCCTGCTTAGCCCTTAACCCAGTTCAACTCCTAGGATTCTTCAAATTCACTAGCTCAAAGCACAATCCCTGGTTTCCCATCTCCCTGCCATTCTCCTCTATCACTATTGTCACTTCATGTGACAAATAAATCTAATATATCTCCTCTTGTTTCCAGATTCCTGTGAGCATTAAATGAGATTTTTTTCCAATGACAGAGAGAAATATAGATATCTAGTCCAGCTTTCCAACATACATCCTGTACTGCAAAGACTAGAAAGTTAAAAACCTACAATTCTTAGACTCCCTTGCAGCTATGCTTCTAGATGGCATGGATATCTGCCAGTCATGTGTCTGCTTGAAAGTACTGAATGAAGAATTCTGAGAAGGGAGAGGATTGGCTAGGAGGTATGTATCCTATGTGTGCAGTCATAGGCCTGTGGGTCTGGAATCAACAGTACTGATATCTGGCTTAAAGCCAACCTTTCTGGCAGTAGCTTCCTGACTATGACAGAGGTAGACATCATCTCAGCAGACCATTTTTAGAATACAGTTGTGGAAGGCACCCTGGAGATCCAGACTGATGCCAGATTCCTCTGGTTCTTGCAACCACACTGTAAGTGTCTATTCCCCTATATTAACTCCTTTTGTGCTTGAATTTCTCAGGTTATCTGCACTGCACTATATCTGATAGACATGGGAAATTGCTTCTTGAACTATACACTGCTTTGGAAATGTGACTTATACTTGTTAATGCCCCAGAATTGCTCCTTATTTAATATTCTACAACTCAGAATCACTGAAACATGGAGGGTTTCTGAGTGTCAGTTTGCAATTCAGTTCACTTCTGATAACCTTCTTTCCCCTGCCTGGCAAACAGGAGCAGTCTAGGGTTTGCCATTTGTGGCACTGGGGGAAGGATTTTCTAAGTTGAACATCTCCTAACTCATCTCCTGGGAGAGCAGAGACATTCTTTTATAAGGTGGAAATCTCAAGTCATGCCCAGTAATCTACATGCCTCTCTCACTTTGACAGATACATCCTGTACCCTCAATGCTGGCTCATTCTTCAGTCATTCCCAACTCTGTAAGGACAGGAAGAAAGGAAGCAGGCATTGGTTTCAGCTCCCACTTCTCATGGCCCAGGGCAGCCCATTCCTGCACTGGGCATGATGGCCCCAGCTGAGGCTCCTGGGGCGAGTCCCACAGGATGACAGTGCAGAGGTCTTGCTTCTTCAGCACATTTTTTTCTCCAGTTGTCTAAAGATTCTGGCTCAGCTACAGAGAGCTCAGCTGGAATGCCCCGGGTGTGGCATTCATGGGCTTGAATGGAAAACCTAAAGCTCAGAGGGAGTGTGGGTGAGACTGAACTAACATCACCTACAGCAGCAGCTTTGGGCCTCTGGTTATTTCTCAGCCCACTCGGCCACTCCTTGAACATTTATGGCAGTTGTCGGCCAGGATGAAAGAGTCTGTACTTAAAGGAAGTAGGGGAAGGAAAGGGTGAGTGACATTAATCACACAGAGCCTGGAGATGAAGTTTGGAGACGTGCCAAGAGCAAGGAACGACAAAAACAAATTGCAACCAGGCCTGGGAGCACAGTCCTGTAATCCCGGTTACTCAGGAAGCTGAAGCAGGAGACTGTGAGTTCAAGGACTGCCTGGGCTACAGAGTGAATTCCAGGCCAGCCTGGGCAACTCAATACGACCCTGTCTCAGAACATTTTCTAGAAAAAGAATAGCTCAGTGGCAGATTGTCCTGTGTGTGTGTGTGTGTGTGTGTGTGTGTGTGTGTGTGTGTGTGTAATGGAGAGGATTGGGGATGGAGTCTTAGGATTCCTGTGCTGTAAGGAAGAAAAAGAAAATCCACAACTAGGTAAAGTTGGGTTCTGTTGGCCTCTGTAAAAGTGTACTTGTGTCCTTCCTGAGTGGAAATGTCCCCCTTTACCCACGAGCATGATGTGACTGGTGGTAGACGGCCAGGTCCAGTACATCTCTTCTCAGACAAAGCTCAGCCCTGCTGTTTTTGTGACAGGGTGGCTGCATGCAGAAGCCACGTGTGCCCATTTTCATCAGAGTCACCCCCACCAAACATGTCAAAGTTGAATATTTCATGAAAGCTATATGCTGAGCTTTAAAAACAAAATCAGGGCCAGGCGGTGGTGGCGGACACCTTTAGATAGAGTCAGAAGCAGGCACATTTCTTAATTTGAGGCCAGCCTGGTCCACAGAGAGTTCCGGGACAGCCAGGGCTACACAGAGAAACTCTGTCAGGAGAGGGGGTGTCTGGAGAGGTTGCTCAGTGGCTAAGAGCACTTGTTCTTACACGGGCCCATGTTCTGTTCCCAGCGCCCACATAGTATCTCACAACCATCTGTGACTCCAGTTCCAGGGGATTTAATGCCCTCTTTTAGCCTCTGTGGGCACCAAGCATGCACATGATCCCTATGCATACAAGCAAGGAAAACATTCATATGCATAAAACAAAAATAAATAAATCTTTTTTTTAAATTAAAAAAAATCTGGAAAGCTGCTAAAGACACCAGTCTTCCAGAGTCGAGGTCTGTTGTTTCTTTACCCACTGACTGTGTAGGATCATGGTGAGGTTTCTTTGCAGTAGGCAGCAAAGGGACAAAGCTTGTGGGTGGGGTCTGTTGCAGAGGATTAGTACTAAGAGGTCCCCTAGAAAAGAGTCCTCTACAACACACACTCAGGAGAAAGAGAAGCATGCAAGATGAACTCCGACCCTTGAAGTCCCCCCCTGAAACAGAATACAGGCTCTGGGACTCACTCACCAATACCTTTGAGGTAGAGGAGGCCGAAAATCAAGGGGGAAGAGCTAATTGAGTTTGAAATGCTGTGAGCCAAATGGTGCAAAGCCTCTCTGCTTTAGACCCCTAAGACAGGGAACAGCATAGAGGTGAAAGCCAGGGGCTCCCCAGCTCAATGCAGAGGCCAGCTAGAGGTCAGTCAGCTCCTGAAAGCTCCAGAGCCAGAGTCAGGAGACTGGGTCCAGACCACACACAGACCGCTCTCAGGATTCTTCAAACAGAGAAGGTCATCAACAAACCCTATGGGAACAGAAGGCCCTGCCTCAGCAAGTGAGGCCAGAGTCCGAGAAATAGCATACCAGTGGCTAACTTCCCATGAGAGCCCCCAGAGGATTGTGTCCTGGCAAACACAGGCCACAAACACAAAGCATGGGGGATGCTTCAGATTGGACTATGAGACTCAGTTCAAAGCTATTCTTTCGGTGGCTTCTGTAGATGTGAGAGTAGTGTCATAAGAGGTAAGGGAAGGGCTCTTTCCACTGGGGTGGTTGGGGGGCTGTTCCTAAGACATCTTCCCTGCCTGGGTCCCAGGGTGGGTAGAACTGGAAAGTTTCCAGGCAGAGCAAACGCTGTAAGTAGGAAGCAGACGCAGAAAAGTGGAAGGTGAATTAGAAGCCTGGCCAGCAAATAGAAACAAGGTTACACAGTGCAGGCAGACCTCAGAACCAGAGCGAGGCTTCTCCCAAAGCAGCCTCAGAACCAGACCGAGACGCCAAGGCGCCTAACCAGGAGTCATTTTAACCTCTCTGCTCTTCTATCCCTTGTAAAGCAAAACGAGAATGGTGACAGTTCCCAGTTGCCTCTGAGTGCACTTTTTTTTTTTTGTAATGATGTTCATGGGAAAAGAAAATGTCCGTGGAGCACTGAAGAAATGTCAGAAACCGGTTTTCTAAACAGCACTAAGCATTTCCGGGCAGCGTGGTCACAGACAGACCCTTCAGACACTGTACCGAATGCTGCACCTTTTCAGGAATCTCAGGAACCCTGAAGCTCTCACCGCAGTCTCTTAAGGTCCACGACACTCCTGTCTTAGGGAAGCTAGGGACCCTTTACAGTTGCGGGGGAGGGGAACTTTAAATGACAGTGTCATGTCTGGACTACTGTTCTTGATTATTTTTATCATGATACAATGAAGTAAAGAGGTTGAGGAAAACTCAGCATGACGTCAAGCCAATTGAAGGTCAAGTTCCAAGTGACATTCAGTATGTATTTTGATCTGCCATCCATCCTTATGGTGTTGGGGGCTTGGGGGGGCGGGCGGCGAGCCTTATACCTCTTCCCATCATAACCTGTACCAACAAATGCCTCCATGAAAGCAGCTCGCATATGGACATACATTCCTGGCAAGGTGAACAGAAGCAATCACACCATCCGTTCATAAAAAGTGGATGCATCTCTAGGTTCACTGCGTGGTTTTTAATGTGAATGTGTGAACTCGGGCATGTCTTCCATCGATGCACACTAAGCCTTTCTTCTTTCTGATAAGTGGGAATCCTTTCCTGGTATCTTCCTTCTGTGCCTGGCTAATTCTTTCCTCTTAAAATTTGTTTTTAAGTTTCGGTGTGTGTGTCTGTTCTGGGGGTGGGGTGGGGGCTCCTCGAAGGCCAGAGAGGGTATCAAAGCCTCTGGAACTGGAGTTACAGGCAGATGTGAGGCACCAGATGCTGGAGCTGGGAACTGAACTCATGGTATGTAAGCTTTTTGCCACTTATCCATCTCTCCAGACCCCCTACTTCATACTTAGGAAGGCTGCAGTACCATACCAATGATCTCATCTAACCTCTTTAAAGAGCCAATCTTTAAATACAGTAATATTCTGAAAAACTTCATGTTAGGACTTCAGTGTACTGAGGGGTACACAATTCAGTACACAAAATTGCAAATAAAAGTTTCACAAACAATGGCATGATCACAGACTGGAGTTGATCAGATAGTTGTTAAAAATGAGGCAGCAATATAGATGTTATTTTATAAGGTCTGAAATAATCCCCAAGATAATTCAATTGTGCATAATGAAGAATTCTATATCAAACTATGAAAACTGAGGTACAGAATGGAATAATATGATTTCATTTGGCTTACCTGAGCACTCGTCCATATATGGGCCATCTTGGACTTCTATGGGATAGGGTAGGAAAGGTCACCTCAGGAAGAAAAAAATATCCAGAGAAACTGAGGACTAGAAGTGGAAGAGTGAATGAATTTCCCCTGTAATTGCTCAATTTAAATTTAAATTTAAATTGATTAAATACTACACCACAAATATTTGACTTTTATTGCAAAATATTAAACATTAAATTAAGGTTAAGAAAGGTGCATGAACACATTTTAGGTTTTCAGAGCAGAGCTGAAGCTCAATGAAGAGTTTGCTTTGTCCTCCAGCATCTCCCCCACCCTCTGGCTGCCTCTTCACAAATGCCTCCTCAGGGAAGCTGTCTCCATGGCAGCTGTCCAGTGCTGCCAGGCTGATTTGTGGTTCCCATTGAGGTTCACCTCTCTCCTGTCTCTTCTCTCTCTTTCTCTCTCTCTCTCTCTCTCTCTCTCTCTCTCTCTCTCTCTCTCTCTGTGTGTGTGTGTGTGTGTGTGTGTGTGTGTGTGTTCTCTTTCTCTCTTTCACACATACACACACAATTCCAAACGATGCCTCTCACACCCCTGTGTTCTCAGCATGGATCTGTGCAGTTGACTGTGTCTAGTTCCAGTCCTGGCCCACCTTCCCTTCTCTGTCCCCCTTGTATTAGAAAAGTGGTTCTCAAGCTTCCTAATGCTGTGACTCTTTAATACAGTGGTAAGCCCCCAACCATAAAATTACTTTTGTTGCTACTTCACAACTATAATTTTGCTACTGTTATGAATTATAACGTAAATATCTATGTTTTTCAATGGTCTTAGGCCATTGGAAACCCACAGGCTGAGAACCTCTGTATTAGAGTCTGGTGTTTTCTAGGCCTTGCTTGAACACAGCAACATTGTTCCCTCACTAGGTAAATGACCTTTGGCCTTTTTCCACTTGCTACCAGCTAAACTTATTTCAGTTATTGGATATCAAATTCCTAAAGAATGGCAGGTGAAATATTTTAGACCAGCTCAGTAGGTCTCAACAGCTTGGTCCATTGTTAGTCTGGGGACAATTTTTTGCCTTCCCTCCCTTTTGTGGCCCATTATGCATTTACTTGGTGACTTTATGCAAACTAGAAAAGGGACCGCCAAATGCGGAAGGTTTGGAAAGTAAACTGGGTAAAAGTGCCATGTGCTGAGACAGCTCTGTGCCAGCTCTGAGCCCAGTGAACACAGCTGGATTGCATTAGCGACAACTGTCTCAGACTGGGCCCCCGGCCCCCGTGCAGACAAAGTGATAAGCCTTCAGGTACAGCCCTGGTCCCCATCCACCCAGGTCTGTACAGCAAGTTCCCAAACCCACATAGGAGTCCTTATATCACATCTCAGCTTCCATGATTTGAGAGCAGCCTGGTTTTCCCATTCTCTGCACTAGATTTTGATCTGACAAGCTTGCCTTCTGATTCAACCCTTTTCTCTTAAGAATGTGATTGGGATATAAAATTAATTTTTTTTTTTTTGGTTTTTCGAGACAGGGTTTCTCTGTTTAACAGCTCTGGCTGTCCTGAACTCACTTTGTAGACCAGGCTGGCCTCGAACTCACAAAGATCCGCCTGCCTCTGCCTCCCAAGTGCTGGGATTAAAGGCGTGCGCCACCACTGCCCGGCCGATATAAAATTAATTAAAAAAAAAAAAAAGAGTTGAGAAACAAACTGGGTGGTGGCACACACCTTTAATCCCAGCACTCACAAGGCAGAGGCAGGTGGATCTCTGTGAGTTCAAGCCCAGCCTGGTCTACAGAGTGAGTTCCAGGATAACTAGGGCTACACAGAGAAACCCTGTCTCAAAACAAAGTTGAGAAACAAAAGCATGGGACCAGTATCCCTCACACACATGCAGTGCCAGCTCCCTGTCCCAGATCCAATCGCAGAAAGGGTGGAAGGTCCAGGATGCCCACATCTTCCTGTTCCCAGCCTCTGAACCAGGTCTCTTACCTTCACATGGCCTCTCCCAGCCTATGGCTGTGAGATCCGCATCCCTCCCAAGTTTATCTTCATGCAGCTTCCTTCTTGGCTTTGTTCTATGATCTTTGGAGCCAGGATCTATTGAAAAATTGATTTATATCATTTTTTAAAACATAATTGAAGAACTGACTACCTTTGAGATCTGAGTCATCTAACTTAAAGGTATTTTGTTCATCCTTCCTATCAACTGGGTGTGTGTGTGTGTGTGTGTGTGTGTGTGTGTGTGTGTGTGTGTGTGTTCTCAATTTAGGCAAAGTCCATCCTGTAAACTCTCCACCAAGTAAAAAACCATGGTGAAATAGTTACAGGTTTCATCCCTGTGACAAAGTCAATTTCAAACACCAGGTACAAATGAAGCCCTCAAATACCTGAGGTGGGTTAGAATGAGAAGAGAAAGAGTAAAGGGGAAGTTAAAAGAAGATAAAATACTGGAGTGAGTTGGTAAGCTTTGAAATTAGAGTAAGGAAAAAGAAAGGCTTTTCCTAGTTGCATTCAGAGTCACCTGTGAGACCTTCGGACTCAGTTAATTTCGTTATATTGTCATCCTTACACTTGGCATGAGAAAGGAACTCACCCTCCTTCTTGTTATCAAGTTTATTTTTATTTTCCTGGGTTGGCCATTTTATCTTTATTTGTTTGAAGATCCAGAATGAGTTCATAGTTTCAGTCTTTGATCCTGGCTAATCTCATGCCATTTCAAACCCTCTGATAGGAATTGAATTCATGTCAGTATATCCGGGAGGAACCATTACTGTTACGTAACTCTGGACCGGGGAGAAGGCCACTGACTTGCTCACATTCCTGTAGCCACAGCGCTTCCTTGGCTCCCTTGGCGGTTGTCTTTCTCACGTGGAGCACTAAGTCTGGTGTCCCCAGAAGGAAGGTGGATCATTTGTACGCAGGGCTTGTGGAGAAGTCAGGGCAGAGAGAACCCTGATTGTTGATGATATAGGCTGCCAGAATCCAGAGGAAAGTGTGGCCAGGAAGGGCAGAAAAGAAAGGAGAAGAGGAATGGGGTATAGGCAGACTTAGAAGATAGTATTTGGAGAGTCAGGGAGAAAGGAGAAGCAATCCTTGCTCTCACTGGCACATTTTTATCTTCCTTTTCCAGTCTAGTCCACTAGCCCACTGCCACCTCAGAAGTGTCTTTTCCCTTTCTTGTTAAACTGTCTTTATTTCTATTACTTAAAAAAAAGGAAATATGAGAGAAACAACAGGATTTGGCTGAATGGAAATCAACAACATGAACTGGACTCTGATTTTAAATCTTGGATCTTAAGTGTAGCCTCTTTCCTTTGGGGGCCACAGACACCTCTCCTGCAGTGGGTGAAGACTGTAAACGGAAGTAGTGTTTCTCCCAAAGAGGTGTGATCCATAAACACTTCCTTCATGAGCTGCTCCGTTCTTCCTCCTTATCCTCCTAATGAATGAAACAGTCTCTGAGGCTGAAGAGTTTCAGGACATTTTTCATGGCACTTGGCTTTCCTTAATACTAAAATAATATCTATGCTACTTCTTAAAACATGTATGGGTGTTTTGCCTGTAAGTATGCCTGAGCCTGGTGAGGTTATCAGATCCCCTAGGACTGGTGATAATTGTGAGCCACCATCTGTGTGCTGGGAGTTAAGCCCAGGCCCTCTGGAAGAGTAGCTAGTATTCTTAAGGGCTGAGCCATCTCTCCAGCCCCTAGCTCTACCATCTTAGGAACAAATACAGGCAGTGGGGATGAGACAGAGAAGATAAAAAGCTGAGTGCTTCATCTCAAGTTATTTTGTTTTACAGAAACAACAAACAAACCCTAAGATGGCCCTGGCAAATCCTTACAACCTTAGCACTTAGGAAGCAGAGTCAAGGGAATCAGGAGTTTTAGGCCAGCCACAGCTATATAGGGTATCCAAGGTTTACCTGGGCTGTAGGAGATCCTGTCTCAAAAACAAAGAACTAAAACAGACCTAAATTCACCTAAGAACAAAAAAAAAGGTTATTTACAAACTTCTGACTTTAGCATACACTAGAATCTGACTTTAGCATACACTAGAAATATTTTCCACAGTGGTGAGACTAATTCAGACTAGCTCAGCTTTACATCATGTGCTCACCTGGGAACCAATTAGAAAAGCCAGGAAATATGATGTTGGCCTTGGTTATCTCTGGGCAGAGTAGGAAGTTCCATTACAATACCATGAGTAGAAGCCACTCTCCAGAGAGTGAGGGGGAGAATGGTTCCCCACAAAGAAATCAGAGTACTACCCTAAGGAGGGGAAAATGGATGTTTGATCCAAACTCAGTAAAAATGTTTTATTTTAGGTACAGGACATGCTTAATTAGGAGTTTGTAAATGGATTAAAACTAATTAAATAAGAGGCATTAAGGACTGTCACTCATAAAACATTGTATCACACATCAGAGACAGCAAACTAGTGAAAATTGCCATGATACCTTTTCCCTGTTCCCATAAATTCTTCCTTAGTAGACCGAAGCTCCTCTTTTGACTCTCTTCTGCCCAGTTGTTTCCTGATCCAGGGCTTCTCCAGCATCCTCAGCTGGAGCCACGGTTCTCAACCTTCCTAACGCTGCGACCCTTACAGTTCCTCATGTTGTGGTGACCCCCCACCATAGAATTACTTCATTGTTACTTCATAACTGTAATTTTGCTAATGTTATGAATATTAATGTAAATATCTGTGTTTTCTGATGGTCTTAGGTGACCCCTGTGAAAAGGTCATTCAGCTCCTTAAAGGTTGAGAACCACCGAGGTAGACGCTATACCAGACCCAAACTATCTTTATTACTTTGGCTTTATGTCTTGAGATGAAGTCATGAAAATCTTCCAGCTTTAGTCTTCTTCTATTAATGCTTAGATTATTCTAAATTCTATGGATTCAAACATCAATTTTAGAACCAACTTGTCAGTTTCCACCAGAACTTTGTCTTGAGGAGATATATCATAAGACATTTTTTAAATATTTTATTTTATTATGTATGTGAGTGTTTTACCTGTTGTATATATGTGTACCACTTGCGGGTGTGGTGTCCATGGAGTTCAGATTCCTTAAAACTGGAGTTACCAATGCGAGTCACCATATGGGTCCTCTGCAAGAGCAGCAATTATCATTAATCACCAACCATTACTTAGTTTTAATCTATTTACAAATATTGTGTTAATGAAATCAAGTTTTTCTAGCCCATGAGCATAGAATACATTTAAGTCCTACATTTTCTCTCAGCAGTATTTTGTAGATTTCAATGTTTGGGTCAAACACATAATTTACTAGATTTAATTCTCTATATCTCACATTTTTATATAAAAATGGTAATTTTAATAACTTTATCAGCATATATTAGATATATGTATTAATGGAATTCATTATGACATTTTTACACATACATATTTTGATCATATTTGCCCCCTCATTACCCTCTCTTTTCACCCTCAACTCCTGCTGATTGCTGACTCTTCCCAACTAGTCATTCTGGTGCGTGCATGTGTGTGTGTGTGCATGTGTGTGCGTGCGCGCGTGCGTGCGTGCGTGCGTGCGTGCGTGTGTGTGTGTGTGTGTGTGTCCCTGATGCATTTAATCAGAGTTTCTTACATGGTTACGATGAAGAAAGTATTCACAAGCCCACAAGCAACTTAGCAATGTCTACAACACTGAAGAAAACGTCTCTCCTTCCCCTAGCAAGTAAACAGTGTTTTTGCTTTTATTTTTTGTTTGTTTGTTTAGTTTTTGCTTTTTTGGGTTTTTTTTTTTTGAGACAGGGTTTCTCTGTGTGGCCCAGGCTGTCCTGGAACTCTCTCTATAGACCAGGGTGGCCTCCACCTTACATAGATCCACCTGCCTTTGCGTCCTAAATGCTGGGATTAAAGGTGGGAGCCACCAGGCACACAAACAATGTTTGTTTTTGTTTGTTCGTTTGCTTGTGGCTTTTTTGAATCAGTGTTTTTTTAAAGCTATATTTCTGAAAGCTATCACATAGAAATAAAATCGATTGACCTTGTTTCCTGCAACCTTGCTAAACAGGATGCAAACTGTCAGTCACTTTGGAACTATTTTAGCAGTTTCTAACAAGCTAAAACTACAGCTACAATATACCCCAGCAAGTTCACTTTTAGGAAATGGAAGCATGTCCCCAAAAAGAACATTTGGTATGCATATGTTCATAACAGCTTCTTTCATACTAGTCAGAACTGGAAACAACCCAAAAGTCAATCAACAGGTAAACAGATAAACAAATTGCAATATGTCCATGCAGAAGAATCACTACTTAACCCATTGTGGTGGTTTGAATGAGGATGGCCTCCATAGGCTCATATATTTGAATGGTTGGTCCTCACTCGGTAGAACTGTTGGGAAGGATTAGGAAGTGTGGCCTTGTTGGAGAAGGTGTGCCACTTGGAATGGCCTTTGAGGTTTCAAAAACTCACACTACTCCTAGTTGGCTCTCTCTCTCCCTATGTGTGGATAAAGATTTAACTTCTCAGCTACTGCTCTAGCTTAATGCCTGCCTGCCTGCCTGCTGCCATGCTCCCCACCGTGATGGTCATGGACTCTAACCCTCTAGAACTGTGAGCCCCTGAATTAAATGCTTTCTTTCACAAGTCGCCTTGGTCATGGTAATAGAAAAGTAACTAAGTCATCCATGAAAAGAAAGTAACTACCGACAGAACACAATGACATGGGCGTAACTCAAAAACATGACTCCCAGGAAAAGGGTTCAGATGTGGGAGGGCACTATAGGCTTTTGTTCACAGAACATTCTGGAGATGTCAGTTTTAACATATAGTGGCAGAAAACAGATCAATGCTTGCCTGGAACAAGAAAAGAGTGTGAAGGGGCAAAAGAAAATGTTATGGTGAAGATGAACAGCCTGTGTCTTGTTGATGATGGTCTAGGGTGATTCACCTAGGCCTGTGTATCAAAATGACTAAATCCGTTGCCTGAATGTATTACTTCAATAAACCTGGAACCTTCTCAGGTTACATTTTAGAAAGCAAGGGGTATGTATGCACTAGAAGCAACTGAGCTTCAAGTAAGACCGAAAAGGGATGAAAATGTCCACACCTTCACCGTATCTTAGCCTGTAGATTCAACACTATGCAAACAGGGCTTCCTCCTACCAACACAGTGGCCAAGAGATAGAGGCAGCAGCTATTCAGCACTTTGTTTCCTTATTTTTGTTTTGTTTTGTTTTAGACAGAGTCTCTCTACATAGCCCTGGAAGTCACTTTTTAGACCAGGCTGGCCTTGCAATCACAGAGATCTGCCTGCCTCTGCCTCCCCAGTGATCAAACCAAAGAGGTGCGCCGCCATACCCAGTGCTATTCAGTATTTAAAAATTTGGCTAATTATAATTATAATTGTAGCTAAAATAGCACATAATGGATAATATGCCTCCATTTAATATTTCAAAATATTAATTTTGTTTAAAATTGTATATGTGCATGTGAGTGCACATTCCCCAGAGGCATAAAACCCCCTGGAGCTAAAGTTACATGCAGTTGTAAGCCAGCTGATTATCAGTGCTGGGAACAGAGCTTTATTAATCACTGAGCTCTCACTCCAATCCCTCATTTTATTTTAATTAATTAAATTTTAAATCACTCCATGTGACCATGATAGACAGTACAGAAAGGGTGGGAAAGATACAGTCAGAAGTCTCCATAGGCCTATTATCTAATCTTAGGCCTGGTAGTAAAGGCAGAAAAGGGCAAAAATAAAATGCAAATAAGCCCACAATGGTGTAGCTGTACAAAGCAGTGTAGGGAAGAAGACATGGCACAGGATGTGAGCCAGCAAACTCAAGAGCCAAGGCTCCACTTCTGTTAGGATGTGGCTTGTATTCCCAGCAGACTTCACGCTGTTTGATTGGGGCTTGAATGGGAGAGTGGAAGGGAGAATACCATTTCAAATTTGCAAAGCATTGTGCACACAGGAGGTACCAGACTGCACTAGGGGAAGGCTGCACTCACATACCTCCATTCCATTTTGGCTTTGACATGCTAATCCTGCAATCTCTGCGGAGTATGAGCCACCTGCGTCCCATAAACCTTTCGATTTACATACACACGTGTGACCTTTCCTATCCTGGGGCCACTTTAGCAGTATTGACAGCTGACTTGCAAGGGAGGGCGCTTAGCAACTGCATAGGAAATGATGCTTTGCCTCTGCGATGTTGGTGGCCTGCAAGCATAAAAGCGATGAAAGCAGGCCCACCGTCCAGGAACCGGACCCGGAGTCCTCACTTGCACCCTGCCAGGTTCCCAAGTTGCTCTGCTCTCTGCAGTCACCCTTCGCTCCTCCCTCCACTACTGTCTTTTGTCTTTGAAAGCCGGGGAGACCGACAATAGATTATTAACTGTGCATGCAGGTGTTATTGAAGAGACCAATTTGTGAACAATGGCCCTTCCCACGTTGTCCAAACAGAAAGATTGTTCCGCAGCTGTTATTTGCAGAACCTGTCAGCATTCTCAGCGCTGCTATCGGGGCGCCAGCTGTCCTAGAGCGCGACTCTCCTGCGCCGCCCACTCCTGACAGTGCTGCGGGGCCCTCGCTGCGCAGCTGCCCACCGCTGGCCGTACTCCACCAGACCCGGCTCCCCGCCTTCCCTGCAGCCGCTCCAAAACTCCCTCCTGGGAGCATCCTTCTGGTTCCCATATCCCTGAGACGTGAAAACAGAATCCAGAGAGTTCCTTGAGAAGCCTAATGCGTAGCGAGTTTGAAGGACAGATACCCATGCAGGCATTATGTAAAATGTGTGTGGCCCAGATGCCAGGTGCGGATCTTCTCTGTAGGAGCTAAGTGAGACTCTCTTGAACCCAACAATTCTGCATTCTGGAAGATTCTCCAGATTTCCACCCGGGAATGCTTTCATTCCGTAAGGCAAGATTCAACCCTCTCGGTGCGTCACTAAATAAAGCAACTGCCAGAGTGCCACTGTAAAGAAGTTTTTCACTAGTAGCTTCCACCTCCTGTGAGGTTGTTTCGCCCTAGAGAACTCCTATTTCCTCTCTCTACCCTCTACTCCACAGGCCCTTCCCCTCCAAGCCTCCACACCCAGGTCCTACCAACCGCTTCCAAGTGGCAGGACTCCCTTTCCTTCCAGGAAGAGGCACTTTATTTCTGGTACAAAGACCTTCGGTTCCGGGGTGTCCTGCTGGCGCCAGAATGTCTGCTGGTCTGCCAGTTTCTCAAAAAATTCACTGGCCTTCTACACTCTCCTTTTCTCTAGGGGATGATTCCCCTGCAATGGCTGTGAGTTTCCCAAAGAGCAGAAAAAAGTTCATCAGCTTTCTGTCCGAGTTTCCAACAATGATCTGAAAACCATCAACAGCTGGGTCTTGCCCCACACAGCAGACAGGTCTGGAGGCAGCTACTTAGCTGTTATTCCTGTACAAATGGCATTCAAACAGCCATAATCTTTCCCAAATCTCCAAACCAGGTAACCACAGTCTTCCCCCAAGTCTGTCCTTGGATTTGTGTACCAAATTCAAGTCTACAGATACGAGCCCATAGCATTTTGTAGGCTACAATACTATCTGCCTTATACTAGAGTCACAGTTGAAAATGGAAATTTTTTCACATGCCAGTTTCTAAGACTTCTGCCTCATTCAAATACAAAGCCATAAAATAGATTCTCAAGATATCTTCTTAACCCTATTTTAGGCTGATGGTGACACATTCTAAAATGACCAATCATTTCCTTTCTGAAATAAACTTCGGTTTCATTTCCTAATTTGCAATTCAAGGAAATGTATATATTAATAGCATTCTACAATTCCTTGTTTCTTTACTTTTAATTAAGAAAAAAAAATGATGTCCATTCCAAAAAAAAAAAAGCTAACCCTGGACTTAGCAACCCCTGGTTGATTTTGGAATATTTATTAAGAGTCTGAAGGAAAAATAGATGATGTGAACAAAAGTTCCTCTCAGCTTCCTAAAGAGTACTCTGAGAATTCAAGAGATTTTAGTTTCTCAGGATTCTTGAGAATTATGTCCACCACCCCCGCATTCCTCAACGCCAGTCAGCAATGCAGAGCCACACAGGACTCCACTTCCTGAATACAAGCATTATTTCATCAGATGCAAGTCGATCTACTCCACTGTAGTGTACAGCCGCACAGACAAGCAAGCCGGTGCCTGCATTAAGTAGGGTAAGTGGCTGCCGGCCTAGCCCAGGCGCTGACTCCTAGCAGAGCTGGAATGCCACAGGCAGCAGGGAGGAAAGTGTCTCTGTGCATGCTTAACAAGCTGGGTGGAAGAAGGCGGGCACTTAGCTACCTCAGTGCCGCATTCGGCTAGGGGAATACAAACTGGATACCGTGCAAATATTTACCTTCAGGGACCTTTGGGAAACCTCTGGGGGAAAGAAAATAAATCAGTACACATGTTTACTACTAATGATTCCCAATAGTCCCATCCGAATACAAGCCTAGCATTTCATTAAACAGGCATTTTCAATGGCTGCTGGGCTGTGTAAATACATTATAAATAAAGCCACAGATCCGCTTTGCTGGCAGGATGGAGGCGTAGCATTTGGATGCATGATCCTTGTTCCCAAATGGATCCATTCTTTGAAGGTACAGAAAGCAAGGAGTTTGCCGAAGGATTGTATCTCTCCTTCTAAAGGAGTCATTTAGAGAGAAGCCTCTAATCTGAAAACATATATGCTCGTTTTTACAGTTTGGAGAACGTGAAAGAAGTGAAAGCGATTTGATTTAGCATTCTCTACACTGATCCACCCAAGGAAAGCACTTGGCTTAGTAAGCCCAACGACGGCCAGCGAATTGGATGAAAAATGACTTGCAGAAGGTCTGTTTCCTCATCAGACTGCTGCAGCCAAGCTACCTACTATGGAACTCTTTGTCAGACCCCAAGAAAGAAAAGTACATGAACTCGTGTCTGCCTCAGAACATCCTTGGCGCCCTGCACGGTCACAGGCAATGCTGACGCTGAGAACAGGCTTGCCTTGGGACCATCTCCAGCTTATACACACACTCCTTCCACACAATGATTTGGCACAAGGAAATGGCTCTCCGGGATAAAGATTCTTGGTGTCATTAGTCTCCCCTTCTCCTCCCAACTCACCAAAGGCAGCTGGGCAGGGCCATGACTCAGGAAGGCAGGCAGCAGGGAGCAGCCAGCCATGCCTTAAAAAGCACAAATGTTCCCTTAAGTCTATTGGACTCAGAAACTTACTAGTCACCAAGGGAGAGAAGCGAGGCAGAAAGGGATGCCGACATGAATTTAGAGCAAGGTGGGAAATGACAGGCCCAAAACGCCAGTGAGTGGGGAAGATGGTTTAGTAAACCCGGGAGGAGTCAATCTGACATGCTTCTCCAGAGCCTTCAACCTCTCCTGCCTCCAGTAAAACCCAAGTCCCATGCCACACACCACCTTGTGCTACCCGCTGAAGGAGGGCAGAGGCATCAGATAGCATAACAGGATCTCCAGGAGAAAGGAGCAGGGGAGCAGCAGGGAGCTCAGATCTGAGCTGAGAACCAGGGCCAGTATACACAAGGGTCGGTCAGAGGGCAGGCAATGTCAGACCCCAATTCCTCCCAGACTGAAAGAATTCCTTCTGCGCAGGATGGGTCCTTTGTGTACCATACCTAATTTGGCCACATTGAGAGAAGACATTGTTCCAAGGGAAATACCACCTAGTGACATTGTGGGTGGGGGAGCTGGGCTTGCAGGTGGCACTGGTGACTCTCCTGTTCTCTCTGAGTCTAGAGTCCGTGGCAATGGCTTGTTTCCCTGCTAGCCCTATAATAGCCTCATCCCAGAAAGACCTCACAGTGATTCCCATTCTAACCTCTTCTTGTCCCTCCTTGTCACTGCCATTGCTCATATCCAGCCACGCTGATGTGATTGTACCAGGATGGCTGTGGAAATGGACCATGAGGGCTGGGGGTAACTCCTTAAGAGTCTCAACATTCAATCACACACTCCCCAGTCTGGATGGCTCCCAGCAATAGCACTCCCATTAGCATGATTTCCAGCTAGCTTATTAACCAAACCCCACTGCTTCTGGCTTGTATTCAGGCCCTGATACAAAGGAGTGAGTAAAAGCTGTTTTCTCCACAGCAGTATCTCGCCTCCTTGGCAGGTGGCAGAGGGTGATGTATAGGAGAGCTGGCATCTCCTCCTCCTCCTTGGAAAGGAATTCAGCACACAACATCCTTGTCAGCCAACCCACCAGCCAGCTGACTCTCTGGGGGCAGCGGCAAGACTGGCTCCAGCTGCCTTGAAGAGGAACGAGCCCCGTGTAGCTGAGGACTCTGCACTGGCTCTGCCCTCTCCTGGGGTCCCAATTCGCATCCAGGCAGCCTTGATCTCTATGCTCCAAGCCCTCAAACTCCCCTCCCCCATCCTTACGTGTAATCAATTCCTATAAAATGTCACTGGAACTTTGTCCTACAGCCTTTTTAAAAAGCCCATTAGTTCCATTAAAGCTACCCTCTCACCCACCCCTTCTTTCTTTTATTGTAATACATACATCAGCATATTCTGCTGGATGCAGAGCCATCACTATGCTAATAGAGCTTTTCTTCTAAATGCAGAAGCTTCTAGAACAGCTTGTGCATTTCTTGTTTCTTCTATACGTGTTCCCACAGGAACAAAATTCGATGGCATCCACAGGGAGCAATTGATAACACTGAGCTAGTTCCTCCAGCATGCTTCATCATCTCTCCCATCCATGACTCTTAATGTTATTATGCAGAGGTCTAAGACTGCAACCTGACCAGGAGAACAAGGACCCAGCTAAAGCTAGCTTTGCAGAGCAAGCACACTGCACATTCTGAGACATGGTAGCACCACGTGGACGTTTTAAGAAGGAGTGTATGAAGCAAGGAAGAGTACCAAGTGCCTACCCAACCTTAGTGCTATAGCCACTGATTACGGTGCTAAGAAACCCCAGCAGCCATATAGAATGAGCCCCGGTAGCCAACCAGCCCTGATGTCAAAAAGACAAAAAAAGAGAGAGCATTAAACACTCCCATTTGCATTAGCACAAGGCAAGATGGAAGAGATACACATGGTCATGTGGATGGCACAGAGTAAACTGTACTAGTATTTTGAAAGACAGTAATACCATTAATTCAGTGTGTGCAAATAACATAGTCTCTAAAAGCCTTGAGTGGCCTCTTTCATTTGCCTTAGTACACCCTGGGAGGTAGTATCACTGTTAACCCCATTTTAAAGATAAAGAAAGAAACAGAGTCCCAGATCTGTGGTTCCATAACCAACAAGGGCTGACTCCAAGCTTTGAAGCCATATCAATCTGACTGTAAAGTGTCCCTTGTCACAATTAGCCCAGCAAGCATCCTGGAATTTGCAAATTAATTCTAACTCAGGTCACCAAAGCCCCAATGGAACAAGGGTTGTGAGATTTAGTCAAAACAAAGCAATATCCCAATTGAATTCAAATTTCAGATAAATAGTGAACTCTTGAAACACATCCCATGTAATATTTACAAATAATTATGCCAAAAATCACTTGTTTATATGGAATTTAGGCTTAGACAAAGTCTCTTATTTTACCTGGGACCCCTAATGTAGCACCACTTCCTTAAAAACCCAGCCAGCAGCCAGGACATAGTGGTACATGCCTTTAATCCCAGCACTCAGGAGGCAGAGGCAAGCAGATCTCTGTGAGTTACAAGGCCAGCCTGGTCCATAGATCGAGTTCCAGGACAGCCAGTGCTACATAAAACAAAACAAAAACCAAAACCCTGTCTCAAAAAACAAAACAACACAACAAAAAAACAACAACAAACCAAACACACACACACCAAAATCCCAGCCAACTAGTAAAGGTTAGAAACTCTGACAAGAGATTGAATTTGCCCAAGACATCTGGTCTCCAAATTAGGAGCCAGAGGATCTGTGTTGGTTGTTGGTTGTTTGTTTTATCAACATGACACAACGTTTAGGAAGAGGGAGCCTCAAATGAGAAAATATCTCCATTAGCCTGGCCTGTAGGCAGGTCTATGGCACTTTTTTAGTTTTTTAATTGATGTGGGAGGGCCCAGCCCACTGTGGGTGGTGTCATCCCTGGGCAGGTGGTCCTGAAATGTATAAAAAGCAAACTGAGCAAGCCAGGAGAAGCAAGCCAGTAAGTACCACTCCTCCATGGTTTCTGCTTCAGTCCCTGGCCCTAGATTCCTGTTTTGGCTTCCCTCAATGGACTGACTCTGGATATGTCCAACCAAATAAACACATTCCTCCCCAAGCTGTTTCTGGTCATAATCTTTATCACAACAATAGGAAGCGAGCTAAGACAGAACCCTTCCATTGGGGCCTGACGGAGTGTCCCGCCAGGCAGGCTAGAGTTGAATAGCCATGACCCTGGATGTGCCTTAAAAATGACTGGCACATCCATGTTACACTGGTTTCAATGGCTGCAGATACATAGCTCCTCTCTCAGCTCCCATTCACAGTATGTCCCATGTCACATCCTCCTCTGCCAGAGGTGGGAAACTCCTTCCTACTCCCACCATGCCATCTATTTTAAACAAAGAAATTAAGAGTCTCCCTCATCTGGGAGAGCAGTCAGAGAAAACATCAGATATGTAGCCACAAAACACACACACACACACACACACACACACACACACACACACACACACA
>CAJQZJ010032684.1:3062437-3108215 GCA_907164525.1 Lophiomys imhausi
AATGCCAATGAGTCACTAACCAGTGACTTCTGCCCAACACAATGCCATTGAGTCACTAACCAGTGACTTCTGCCCAACACAATGCAAATGAGTCACTAACCAGTGATTTCGGAAACATCAGCCACTGCGCTGCGTCATTACTCATCTTTGCCACATTGATATTATTTTCTGAGGGTTTTTACTCAGAGATCAACTTTTAATCTAACAGCATGTGCATTTTGAGGCTTATGATATGATCACCCTATATGCACCAGAGTGTAGATTCTGAATGATATCCCCAAAACAACTAATAATTTAAAAAAAAAAAAACTTTTCTCCAGTCAAGTGGGGCAGAGAGGTGCACACCTTTAATCCCAGCTTTCAAGAGGCAAAGGTAGACAGATCTCTGTGAGCTTGAGGCCAACCTGATCTACATTGTGAGTTCCAAGCCAGCCAGAGCTCTGTAGAGAGACCCTGTCTCAAGAAACAAACAAACAAACAAAACAAAACAAAAAAGGGCCTTTATTTCCCCAAAACCTTTATCCATATTCAACCAACTTTCCTGCCTTAAATTTACTAATATAGCTTTGATACATAAACCTAGCAGAATGATCTTTCATATTTGAAAATTAAACTTGTTTCTCCAAATACTGTATCTATTAAAAAGGCCACATGTGGTAGTACATACCTTTAATCCCAGCACTGAGGAGGCAGGCCTCACATATCAAGTTCCAGGTCGTATACAGCTATATAGTGAGACTCTGTCTCAAAAAAAAAGTAAAATATGTCATTTATTTGTAATTTATGTACTAGTTTCTCATCTCCCTCCAAAAAACAACTTCAACTTCAGAGGAAAAATAGCATAAGGCAGTTAAAAATAATCAAGAAGAAAATTTGTGGGGTTTTTGTTCAGTTGTCTGGTTGGTTGGTTGGTTGGTTTGGTTTTTGTTTTGTTTCATTTTGTTGTTGGGGTTTTTTTGTTTGGTTGGTTTGGTTTGGTTTGATTTTTTTGCTTTGTTTTGGAGACATGGTCTATCCATGTAGCCCTGGCTGTCCTGGAACTCACTGTGCAGACCAGGCCGACCTCAAACTCACAGAGATCTGCCTACCTCTGTCTCTCAAGGGCTAAGATTAATGGTGTGTGCCAACATGCTTGATAAGAAAAAAAATTCTTAATATTAGAAGACCAGAGATTTAGTAGAGGAAAAATATGAAATGGTCATTAACTTTAGCTCTGAGCTTCTTACAACAAAAGTAAAATTAGACTTCCCACTCTAAAATACAGGGAAAGCACAGAAGTGTATCTAGAAATCAATGTCTTCCTGTTCCTAAGCTCTGAGAATTATCATGTATTTCCTTATGTAAAAGGCACAAAGTAACATAGTAGTATATCACAGCCCCAGTTCCCTGAGGATGTCAGAATTTCATGTAACTTTTTCTACAGATCCTTGAGAAAAAGCAAAGACAGAAGAGAAGGTCCTGTCTCAGTAAAAACAGAATTTTAGGTTTGGTTTTCTTCTCGAGGTCCCCTCCCTGCTCCCTCCCCCATCCTGTGCCGCCCCCCACTTCTTCCTGGACTCATTCATTCATGATTTTCCTGCCTCTGTTCACTGAGGGCTGGCACCATATCTAGCAAAACAATCTTTTGATTCTAACAAAAACCAGATATGTTAGGGTCTGGTGATCTTAACTTTGATATTTCTCAAATATGAGTTCAGTTATGCTGGTAATTTTGGCTTTGTTCACCAAATCTTTCTGGTTTTCTTCATTTCCAGACACAGGCTAAGACTTGCATCCCTCAGCCAGATGTGGTGTCGGATGCCTGTCACCCCCAGTGCTCAAAATCTTGAACATGAGGCCAGCCTGGATTGCAGAGTAATGTCCTGTCAAGAAAGAAAGAAAATAGGGTTTATAATAATTAATATGAAACCATGTGGCATTCTTTGGCCAATGAAATGTAAACATTAGCAATATCAGTAATATACCAAATTACCGAGTGAAAAATGTAAGTCTGGGCAACTTTTACCATAACGTTTTGTGGTATCAAGGATGCTCAACATGTTTCCTATTTCCTACACGTATGTAATTATATGCAACCAAAGTAAAAATAGGCAAAATGGAATTTTAAGCGGTTCTTCTGTTTTGTTTTGTTTTTTTTTAACTTCTGTGCATCTCTGACCTGGTTGGCACAATAGAGGTGGCCCTGCTGGCATGGGCACCGAAGAGCTGGCCCTCAGGGCATGACAGCAAGAGAGCTGCTGCACTGTGTGAGTTATCAGGCAGTGGGAAGGGTGGAGGGGTTGGGAAGGGTAGGGGGTTGCGGAAGTGCTGGAGAGTTTGCCCTGGTGTTGTGGTGTGGGAGAGCTGGCAGGCTGACTCACTCAGCTACTACCCAGCCCCAGATCCAGGGCTTTGAATTGGCCTACCCCAACATCTATCCCATCTATGAATGGCTCTAGCATGTAAAGGGGCTGGTTCTACAGTCCTAAAGCTGCAGGATCTCCATGACACAGGGCAGCAACAGGATATTTGAGAGGAGTTCCCACGAGGACCCAGTATTGATAGTACAGCAGAACCAGACCAATGACTCTTTTGTAATGAGCATTTGCAAGTAAAGATGTGTGGACAAAAGGATGTACTGTAGAACACACTGTGACACACTACAGCTTCCACGATGAGATTTTTTTCTTCTTTGAGGGGGGGGGTGAGGTTGCAAAGGCAGAGAGCCGGTACAAAGAGACAAGGAGATGACTGGGATTGGGGTGCATGATATAAAATTCACAAAGAATCAACAAAAAGTGAAAAAAAAATCTTTTGTGCATCAAAGGACATTATTGGGTTTAGTTGCTAAAGTACAGTTACCCAGTATGAGGACTTGAATTTGATTTTCCAGAACCAACTTTAAAAAAAAAAAAAATGAGGCCTGGAGAGATGGTTCAGTGTTAAGAGCACTGGCTGCTCTTCCAGAGGACCTGAGTTCAATTCCCAGCAACCACATGGTGGCTCACAACCATCTGTAAGGGATCTGATGCTCTCTTCTGGTGTGCATGAAAACAGAGCACTCATATACATACATAGACGTGTGTGTGTGTGTGTGTGTGTGTGTATGTGTGTGTGTGTGTGTGTGTGTGTGTGTGTGTATAATACATGAATAAAAATATTTTTAATTAAAAAGCAAAGCAAGGCCGGGCGGTGGTGGCGCACGCCTTTAATCCCAGCACCTGGGAGGCAGAGGCAGGTGGATCTTTGTGAGTTCGAGGCCAGCCTGGTCTACAAAGTGAGTCCAGGACAGCCAAGGATACACAGAGAAACCCTGTCTCGAAAAACCAAAAAAAAAAAAAAGCAAAGCAAAACAAAACAAAAAGCACTGGTCAGACTGAAGAGATGACTCTGCAGTTAAAAGAACAGGGTTCAACTTTCTCAGCACTAACCGTCTGTAATTCCTGTTTCCCCAGGGATCTCTGGATCTGATGCCCCTTCCGGCCTCCACAGGCACCAGATATTGAAGTGATGCACACAGACATATATGTACGCAAAATATTCATACACATAAAACATGAATAAATAAATATTTAAAAGTTAAAGTGGGGGCAGGCATGGTAGTAGTTGTAATCCCGGGGCTGGGGAGGCAGAGGCAGATTGATCTCTAGGGTATTATCTAGCCGGCCAGCATGGCTTCCTTGGCAAGTTCCAGGCCAATGAGAGATCCTATCTCAAACACCAATGTGCCAGCTGTGGTGGTACACGCCTTTAATCCTAGCACTCAGGACGCAGAAGCAGTGATCACTGTGACTTTGAAGCCAGCCTGGACTACACAGACCTTGTCTCAAAACAAAAAACAAAATCAAAAACAAAAATACAAAGAAAACCAAAACTGGCAGCATTTGAAGAATTATAGCTAAGGTTCCCATCTGGCTTCTACATATACCTGAACACACACACACACACTTCACCAAAAAGAAAAAAACAACAAGCCATTCAATGAGAGAAATGTACCGACCAAAGTAGGTAAATTGCTACAACCAACCAGAAAAGGGCATATAATACAATTTAAAAATAAATAGGAGGCTTAGAGAACCAAGTCAGTGCTATAAACACATGGACATTCAACACTCACCAAAAGTCAGCCTGAGACAGTGGCTCTGAGTCCAATAAAGCGAAGAAAGCTTTATTAAGTAGAATTTGGGGGGCAAAGGTGAAAGAAACTACTCAGAGTTGGGAGGGACACCAAGAGAAGAGAAACGTGTTCATCAATGGCCTTCTTAAAGCTGTGGTTGAAGCCGGACAAAGACTGAGATTGGTTCATTCTCTGAATGTATTTGGGGCTGAGCCAATTAGGGAGAGGTGCTCTCTTGTTTATCGTTTCCTGGCCCACAGAGAAATAACTGAGTACTATTCCCTTATCATTCATCCACTTATCAGTGGTTAAAGCTCCCTGCTGTCTGTCTCTTAGATCTTTGTCTCAGTTGCTGACCTTGATGGTCAGCTAGCTGTAAGCCCTGCCAGCATGCTAGTGTCCAACTTGCAGGTGTTGGTGAACTCCAACCTTGTCTGGCTAGTATCTTGCTGGCTAGAGACAACTGTGCTTTCTGTCTTCTTCACATTTATGTAGTTTTCACTATGGGATTTTTCCCTTGCTACCTACAGAAAGCCAACTTCTGCCTCACCAACACCACAAAAGGAAAAAAAAAGGACAAAGAAATACAAGTAGAGAGGATTAAAGTGCATATTTCTGCAAAGAAGATACATACATAGACAATGAGCACATGGAAAGATGCCCACATCGTTGGTCAACAGAGAAATGCAGTTCTAACCTGTGCCACACCTACTACTGAGATAGTCCCAATAAAAAAGACAGACAGGAGGCACTGGAGAAGAATTAGAGCCCTTCCTTCACCGCTGGCAAGAATGTAAAATGGTCCAGCCACTGCAGAAAATACTTCGCCAATTTCTCTAAATGTTAAATACAGCGTTATCTTGTAACTTAGCAACTTCGTTCCTAACTATATGCTCAAGAAATTAAAAACACAAACCTGTGCAAAGTGCATACATGCATGCATGTTCATTAGCTACACTATTTACAATACTCCAAATGCCTGTCCATCAATACGTAGATAAATAAAATGTGATATGTTCAGACAATGGGATGTTATGCAGCAACGAAAGAAGGAATGGAGTTCTGTTATATACTATACCATAAGCTGATCTTTAAAATAATGTGGTAGGTGAAAGAAGTTAATACACGAGAAGCGTCACAACAGGTAAATGTATACTGACAAAAGCACATTAGAGGCGGCCAAGAATTACTATGAAGGGGGAATAAGGGAAGTAACTACAGGCTTCTTTCTGAGATGATTAAGACATGATGAAATTAGTAAGGCTGATAGATTAAATTGTATAACACATAAACATAGGGAAACACATGTGATTGTGTACCTTAAAATGTCACGCTATGATGGCGTAAAAATTACATCCCAACTTGATATTTTCTTAAAGAATCCTCCAAGGCTGAGCTGGAGACAGGGCTCGGTGGTAGAGCGCTTACATAGCATGCACAAGGTCCCTGGGTTTGATCCGCAGCATCAACAAAAAAAGACTGGAGAGATTGGCCAGCGAGTAAAATGCTCGCTACGCAAGTGCAAGCGTAAGGACTCAAGCTGGAGCTTAAGCCCCCAGCAGCGACATAAAAGGTGTGTGTGGCAGTATTCATCTGTGATCCCAGGACTAGGAGGTGGAGACAGAGTGATCCAGTCAGCTTCAGTGAACAACCCTGCCTCAAAAATAAGGTGGACATCTGTAGGGGAAGAGACCTGAGCTTTCCCTACCTTGACCTCTCAATTCTACAACACACACGCACACACAAGCACGCACACACACACACACACACACACACACACACACACACATGCTTTAGCTGAAAATAGTGAGCTGAGGCAAAGAGATCAGGCACTCAAAGCCATCCATGGCTACATAGCAAGACATTGTACCAAAATTCTAAAAATTGGGGCTAGAGAGATAGCTCAGCATTGAAGAGCTCTGACTGCTCTTCCAAAGGACCTAGGTGTAGAAATAGTTAATTAAATTATGTTGAGTGCCATTTGTAGAAATAATAATTAAATTATTTACTTAGTATTTATATTATTATTAATTGGTTGGCAGTGTTAATCCTTAACACGCCATTATAAATAAGCAAACAAACAGCTGATGGATTTTATCTAGTCTAGCCTGGATTGTGCAACCTCAGTCTATCTAAACTAGCTCATAATCCTATCCCTGAATAAAGCCCTGTGTATACATATGTCCTCTGGGCTGTTATTCCCCATGCTATACTGATGTTCCAGGCCATGTGGAATGAGCTACTTTCATCTACCCCATTGTGTGTCTCCTTCTTCCTGCTCTGGTTTCTTCTCCTTCTTCTGGAGGCTTCTTCTACCCATAAACCTCTCTGGTTCCAAAGTCCCCTTAGTCCCACCTACCTCCATCTCTGTCTTTGCCCAATCTCAGGCCTCAGCATTTATTTAGCCAATCAGAGACAAGTAAGATAACACAACATTACTTGATGCTGGTTAATTAACATTTAGAATGCATAACATCACCCCACCACCCAGGTTCAATTCCCAGCACCATGGCAGCTCACAAATGTCTGTGAATCCAGTTCTAGGGCATCCTACACCCTCACACAGACATACGTGCAGGAAAAACACCAATACCCAACAATTTTTAATTCTAAAAACAAAACAAAACCTGAAAGAAGATGAATTCACAAGGCAAAAGATAACCTTTGTCTTTGCCAACCTAGGTGACTTCAAGTAACAAAACCCTTTTAACTTTTGTTGAGCAATTAAAGACTTCTTTTTTTTTTTTTTTTTGGTTTTTCAAGTCAGGGTTTCTCTGTGTAGCCCTGGCTGTCCTGGACTCACTTTGTAGACCAGGCTGGCCTCGAACTCACAGAGATCTGCCTGCCTCTGCCTCCCAAGTGCTGGGATTATAGGCGTGCGCCACCACGCCCAGCTTAAAGACTTTTTATAATTTTAGTTTTATAATTTATTTATTATTGCCGGAATTAAGAATATGTATATGCCGGGCGGTGGTGGCGCACACCTTTAATCCCAGCACTTGGGAGGCAGAGGCAGGCGGATCTCTGTGAGTTCGAGGCCAGCCTGGTCTACAAAAGCGAGTCCAGGACAGCCTGAGCTGTTATACAGAGAAACCCTGTCTCGAAAAACCCAAAAAAAAAAAAAAAGAATATGTATATGTGTGGGTGCAAGTCAGAGTTGGTTCTCTCTTTCCATCGTATAGGTTCTGGGAATCGAATTCAGGTCATCAGGCTTGACAACAAGTGCCTTCACCCACTGACCCATCTTGTCAGTCCTACAAACTCCTCTTAAGCAAAACAAATTAGTATGGATCCAAAAGCCCATTTAATCTATTTACATTATTATCTTAAATATATGAAAATATAAGTTTCAGTTTAAGGTTCTTGAGTTGGTACATGCAAGCAACTATATAGTCAAAATAAGCTTTCAAATTAAGAATATTCAAAACAACAAAAATCAAGTTATCAACATTGAACTGACAAGGGAGATGATGCTGTTTTCTGAAATTGCACCATGCTTGGGTAGACACTGACAGCTATGGCAGAGCCTCTCCTGTCCGACTTGCAAATCGAGTCTTGTTCATGACACCTCAACTGTTCAAATTCCTGCAACATCTTTGTTCACCCACTCCCCACTTGGGACAAATGCAGCTCATAAATCTATGACCAAGAAATTTTCCTCTATATTAAGACAATAGCAAAACCCTGAACAATGGGCAAAGAAGTGTGTCAGGACTTGTTCATAAAGACTACCCAGAATCACTTAGTTACCCAGAATATATTTATAACAGGATTTTTTTATTTTTTCTGCCAAAATAAGGTACTTTGTATTTTGTATTCTCTACCAAAATTTTATGTCTCTCAGTAACCTGTAACTTTTCCTTTACCCTACATAACACACATGAAACAGACCAAAGAACACATTACTCCCAAGCCTAGTCTGGTCAACTACAGTTTTGTGGGGAGGAGTGACCCAAAGACAACTGGAACACAGAAAGGTCCATCTCAGCATGCATGACAACTCATGACCACTGCGTTTCTACCCGCCCACCATGCTGGCAGCGCCACTGAAGAAGGTCTCCTCCTATTATTTGCATAACCTTGGAGAAGTGACTTATGAACCTCGGAACTTTCTGAACTTCTTGAACCTTCCAAGTTTCCATACTTTCCTGAGTCTTAGGAGTCTCCACCCTCCAGGAGGGATTGCTTCAACTCAGAAGAAACAGCTATACAACACTGAGAACACATTTGCTCACCCATGAGGTTCCAGGAATCTCAGTTTGAGAGACATTGCTATAGTTTGTACTGCCAGTTTTCAGAGTTGTGCCTGCATGCAAATCAGGTAGGAGGGCTTGTGGAAAGACAGAGTTCTTACTTTAGTAGGTCCAAGAATTTGCCTTTGTAACAATTCCCTGACTTGGGAAGACTGAGGATGCTACACTGGGGACCAGTGCCTTCTATCGTTCAAATATTCTCTCTCTCTCTCTCTCTCTCTCTCTTCCCCCCTTCCTTCTTGCCTCTCTCCCCACCCCACTCCTTTCCTTCTTCTCTCCCTCCCATGTGCAAAAACTAATGAGCCTTTCTTAGATTCTCATGCAGAGTGTGCCCAGAGGTAGGGTGGGGAAATTCTCATTAATAACCCTTCCTGATCCATTCACCTCTAGTCAAAGGTTTCTATAGCAACCCAAGTTCCAGCACAAGGCTCAGGCCACATTTTCACAACTGCCGCTAGATGAGTGGAAAATAAGTAACCCCTTGAGATCGACCAAGAAAATGAGGACTAATCAAAGACTAGCACCAGGGCCTGACTGGAATTAATTCCCTGAGATTTAGGTCCACGGAACACCAGGTGCCCTACCAGAGATGACTTGAGGTTCAAAGCAACATTTTCTGGGCACTGTTTTCCTCACCACTACTCCTGCACAAGGACATTTTTCTACCCTCTTTTTAATTGCTTCATATTGTTTCTGAGAGGCTACACGTGCTGTGTTAAGACTGTGAACTCTGAGGCCATATTTTGAATAGTAATTCTGTCATTTGCTAGTTGCTGTGGCCTTGTGTAGCCTACCAAAGCCTCAACCGCCTTCCTCACTGATTTACTAAGAAGAGCAGCTCTAGCCTGGATCCTGAAGCACAACCATAGGCAGAAACAAATGAAGAGGGAGCTGCAGCAGAAGTTTCTGCCATCCTTCTGCTGGAAGACAAAGACAAGAATTATAGAGTCTATGATATCTATCATGGAATTATAGAGTCTAGAGTCACCTAAAGAAGCTGGGTCTCTGGATCCAAAGTGGTAGATACTCTCCAAACAGACTCCTGGAAGAGGGGTGGGATTCTCTGATTTCCCCATCACCCACTCAGCCCCCCCACCTAGTATATACATACATAATATACACACAGTGTGTAAATATAGTACATACAAACACATACATATATACATATATACAGACATATACCCATACATACACATATATATGCACATCCACATCTATATACATACATATTATCCACACATACATATATATACACACATACATACATATACACATATATGCACACATGCATATGCATATACATACATACATACACACACATATATATGCCCATACACACACACACACACACCACACAATTCATGTGAGCACTCCTTCAACTGGACCACTTCCTTTCACCATATAGCCCCACAGAGGTACCTTGGGGCCAAGCCCTATGGATTGGCTCCCTGTGCTATGGCTTAGGGACTACACACATTTGAGGATGAGGACCCCAGAGAGAGCCCAGAGCTACTAGAAAAAGTCATACATGAAAATCATGGTCTCCTGTAGGGTTTTGTTTTGTTTTTTTTTTTTTACACTGACGTTCAGTCGCCTTTTCCTCAGACCCTTGACAGTTCTTCCATTCCCCACGGTATCTCTTTGTCCTCCCACTCTCTCATCACGCTGTTCTTTCCTCCCATTTCCTCGCCCACACTCAGAGGCAGACAGCAAGTTGGCTGGCCTCCCAATCAGCAAGACAAGGCACTGGTGAAATCCTGGGGAAGGGTCGCATAATTCAGCTGCCAGATCCAGTAATGTTCTCTTCTAGCTGAGGGCCCTGTCTCCACACACAAGGCCACACAGGCAGGTCCACAAGTCAATGTAGCACCAATCCAACAATGAAACAGGACACACCAGCTGCCTACACTGTATCTCTCAGTGTCCAGACCCCACAGAGTCAGCCTGGTTAGAACTATGCAATTTTTTCCCCCAGAGTCCCCTCTTTCCAACACTCAGGGCTGTAGCTGCTTATCTGAAAGAGTGGCTAGAAGGTGGCTTCCGAGTCCTCCCACTCCAGCACCATCCTGTGACACCTGCGTTGTTTGCGTTCACATATGGCTAGTTCCTGGACACGTCTGCCTGCCTGTGTTTCATTCATCCCCAGACAAACAACTCAAAGTGCTGGTAACCTGGTCCTAAGTGATTTTCTGTTAACTACTGAGAAACTTCAGGAACAAAAGAGTGGTGCAGGGTTTATGGTCCAATTCAATCGTACTTACAAGTAAGTTATTTATTTATTTATTTTTTTGGTTTTTCGAGACAGGGTTTCTCTGAATATCTCTGGCTGTCCTGGACTCGCTTTGTAGACCAAGCTGGCCTCGAACTCACAAAGATCCGCCTGCCTCTGCCTCCCAAGTGCTGGGATTAAAGGCGTGCGCCACCACCGCCCGGCTCAAGTAAGTTATTTGTAAATTCAAACAAATCAAAATTGCATAAATACAATAAGAAAAATTATTTCATCACACAATATGAGACTATTGTACCAATTTGTACTGTCAGGCATAAAACACAATCCTTCTTCTCAGGATGTCTTTAACAAATGGAATCCAGATGTGAACTTGAGTCCATCCCTGATCAACATAGGCTGGTCATGTGAAGTCCCAATAACACACAGTTGCCTAAATACTCCACTTATTGCTTTATTATATCAGATTAGATACAACCAAGGCAGAGTTGTAGATAGTACACACGCGCCTGTGTGTGTGTAGGCCAGAGGACACTCTTGAATGTCATTTGTTCCTCGGGCACAGACACCTTTTTTTTTTTTTTTTTTTTTTTTTAATGGTAAGGATTCTTACTGGCCAAGTCTCCAACTTGCCAAGTAGGCTAGGCTGGATTGTCAGCCAGTCCTGGGGACCCATCTACCTCTGCCTTCCCAGCACTGGGATTACAACCCTGCATCATGCCGACATTTCCTACGGGTCTGAGGATTGAATTTAGGTCCTCATGCTTGCATGGCAAGACAACCATCTCTACAGGCTGTGTTAGACCCTTTAATCAGCCTTGCTCTGGCAGTGCTTATCAAAGTGTGGCTTAGCACCACAGGGACCCGGCTAGAAATACATGTTCCCGGGCTCTTTCCTACACTCTATACTGAAGCAGAGGCCATGAGAGAAAGAGCTGAGCCATGTGGCATTAGCAAGACTTTCACGTGTTTCTGTTACATACCAAACACTGTGAACCACTGGCCTGTGACGTCAACATGAATATCTCCTTCCATCTGTGTTTTAACAAGCCCAGAGGTGATTATGGTGTGAGAATCACTGGTCTGTGGAAATCCACACTGATTCACATGAACTAAACTACCACCTTTCCCCCCCCAATGATCTAAATTTGGATTTAGATCTCAGACCTCCTCAGAATCTGGAATCTTCCAGCTTCCTGACACTGATTTATTAAGCGCTCTCTATGCAGGAAGGCTTTTACCATTAAGGGAGGGTGATTGCAATAAGAGTACAATGGGAATTGGAACATAGCCCCACCGGAGAGAACCGGTCCCCTCTACCAAACCGTCATTTTCCATTTGGAGGGTAAGGAAGGTTGCGTACCTGTTCCAAGCACGCCACACTCTGCTAGTAAATGTGTCTTTCCTGTAATTGACTGACCGTGTACAAGTGCCCTTCTGTGCCCACTAAGAAACAGCAGGGCCCGACATGGGAATGAAACTCTATTTCCTTGTTCTTTTTTTTTTTTTTTTTTCTACCCTATAAAAGCCCTTCATCCCTTCCAAGAAGAGAGGAGTCTTGGCAAAGAAGGAGGGTTTTTTTTTTTTTTCCTCCAGGGTGACAAAAAGCACTTTCTCTCCACTCTTTTGTTGTGCTGTTAGATTTGAAACCCTTTGCCCTGAGAACAATACACCACAGAGTTACTTTATTCTCATGCTTTCTGCTGTGTTTCCTCCCACCCTTAGGATAATGGGCTGCCATTTTAACACCAGAGAACAGGTAGCCCCAGTGAATCCGAGTTGAATGTGAGTCACTCAGGCCTATAAGCACTCTGCTCTTAGCTGGGCTGTTCTGAGAGGCTCAATTTAAAGAAAGCCGTGTGCACTCCAGTTAAGGCCTGGAGAGCAGGAAATGGACGCCCACATCAATAACATGCTAACCACCCTGGTGGGCATACAGCCCTGTAGGTAATTTGGAAAATTTAGGAAGTCGGTGAACATGAATAAATAAGAGAGACCAGCCAATTTCCTTTTTCCTTTTTATGAAGACTGTGACTGTAGGCCATAATCTTCCTCCCATCACTAATGAACAAAACCAGGGAGGGGGGAGTTCTAAATGTGTGGTAGTGTGCTAATCCATAACTAAATGCATGGTGGGGACGTGAAGAGTGCACATCCTCCTGTGGGACAGAACGAAGGCTGTTGGGACATTGGATGTCGCATTCTCTCCAAATAGAGAGTCAGGAAGACTGGGGGTGGGGGACCTTCTCCTGCTCTTACCTAGAGATACTGTATGTCTTTAAACATTGCTTCCAGTGACATAAAACCAGCCATAACTCCCTAGCCTTGAGGGAAATGAAGGTTTGCTAGTTAGCCTGATAATTAGATCGTTCAAGACAACCAATCTGAGTAAATCATGTCCCAAAGTTAATGTTTCCCAGCCGGGTGTGGTGGCGCACGCCTTTAATCCCAGCACTTGGGAGGCAGAGGCAGGCGGATCACTGTGAGTTCGAGGCCAGCCTGGTCTACAAAGTGAGTCCAGGACAGCCAGGGCTGTTACACAGAGAAACCCTGTCTCGAAAAACAAAAAAAACAAAAACAAAAAAAAAAAAAAAAAAGTTAATGTTTCCCTTTGTAATTATCTGATGTCTGTCTACGTACAGCCTTTGGATTAACCAAGTAACTACTGAGTCAGCAAGCTGCAGGGGGAGGGTGGAGGCAGCAGTGGGGGCAGGGGGTTCTCCTCCTGCTACCCCTCTCCTCTCCATCTGTTAATAACACTTCCCATCTCTCTGTCAGGACATATGGAGAGGTCTAGAGGATAGTTCTCTGAGGCTATGACTTAGAGAATGTATTTGGAATGTTTCAAACCTGGCTTTCTTTTTAACTGACCCTCATCTTGAATGACTTCGTGCATTCCACCCAAAACCTTCACCTTTAAGACTCCAGAGAATACAAATATCCTGAGACCTAAACTCTGCTGTTTTCAAAGGGCCATATTTGATCTTTTTGTTCTACTCCAATGCCCTGTGTCTGGCAGTTACATAACTGTCTCCAAGTGATCCACCAGGGTCAAAGTCTAAAAGACAAAGATTACCTAGAACGGAGGCCTTCATGTCCCCGTGACTCTGACACATAGCTGAACTGTTTAATGAGAATCAAGTACCCAGCCAAGTGTGGTGGCTCATGTTTATAAACCCAGTACTCAGGAGGCTGAAGCAAGAGGGCTATTGCAAGTTAGGGGCCACTCTGCACTATATATTGAGTTCTAGGCTAATGGTTCTGCTAAACAAAGAAATAAAAATAATGGGATACCAAAGGAAAGAATACAAAAGTACTTCTGTGGTAAGACAGGGGTAGAGAGGGACCAATGTCTAGGCTTGGCATCTGCATTTTTAAGGTTTATGTCTCTAGTTGCTTCACAGCTAGATGTGATGGCACACTCTTAGCAGTTGGGAAGCAAAGCCAGGAATAGACTGAGGTTTAAGGCAACCTGAGTTACAAAGCAAGATTTTCTTAAGAAAAACCCCAAGGGTTGGTGGGACAGCTCAAAGATTGGGGCACCTGTCCGGCATGTGCAAGGCTCTATGGTTCAAACCCCAAGACCAAAATGCAACAAATAAATAAACTTCCTAAGCAAGACATTGTCTCACCCACACTCACTATGCGCTACTGCCGCCTGGAGAACAACGGGGTGAGGCTTTCTGCCTTCCCCAGATGAAAAGGACGGATGGTGGGATCTGCAGAACTTCTCAGAACCTGACACAATATGTTATTCTTCTCAATGTGTGCGGGCCAAGACATACTTCTGTCTAGCTGGAACAAAAGAAATCAGGATACTTCAGGGCAAGATGAAGATCAGTCTCACAAAGAGGAGCGGTAAGGAAGAAGTGAGCAGGCCCCGCCCTGGCTCCATAGTTAGACTTGAAAATTAGAACTAATTACTAATCTAGAATTCTTACAAGTCACTTAGAATGTGTCTACTTGCAAGAAACTGGTTGGAGGAGAAGCTCTATTAAAGAAAGTTGTGGATTTGATTAGGCAAGTCAAGTGTGCAGTCAGGGATTCTGAGCCCAATATTGAGTCTTCTAAGGGACTTGGGAGAACATTCCCAAGACTTATGATCTAGTCTGAGAAAACTCAAAATGTCATTTCTGCAACAATCAAGAAAGTCAGCTGGACAGTGGTGGCGCACGCCTTTAATCCCAGCACTTGGGAGGCAGAGGCAGGCGGATCACTGTGAGTTCGAGGCCAGCCTGGTCTACAAAGTGAGTCCAGGACAGCCAGGGCTACACAGAGAAACCCTGTCTCGAAAAACCAAAAAAAAAACAAAAAAAGAAAGTCACTAAAACAATTGTAGATTCAAGGGAGAAAGGAGTAGACCTCATTTCTTTTTCTCTTTTCTTTTGAATTTGAGTTTTTGAGACACGGTTTCTGTGTAGCCCTGGCTGTCCTGGAACTCGCTCTGTAAACCAGGCTGGCCTCAAATTCAAAGAGATCCGCCTGCCTCTGCTTCCTGAGTGCTGGGATTAAAGGCGTGCACCATCTGGCTAGATGGCACTTCTTGAAGGAAAGGGCAGCAGATGCGTATAGGAAAGGCAGAAACTTTGGGGACCATGAACCACCCGTGAAATGACCAAGCCCTACGGAAGCAGACCTCTCTCTAGCTCTCACAGCCAAATTCTTGGTCTTTGAGACTCCGTCTAGTTTCCTATTCCTGCTCCTCCATCACTGTTTGCTATCACTCATTGCATGAATCAGTAGTTTTTCTCACTCACCTCTTCCCGGCTGTTCTGTGACACCTGGCTCAAATCCCTTCTTGCTCCGAGCTCCTCCAAACTCTTTCCTGCCCAGACCTTTCCCATGGAGTTCATTTCCCTGGGTAACTAATGCACCATCCAAGAGCATGGTGCCAGGAAAAAAAAAAATGAACAAAGAAGGTTAAGTCTTTGCTCCTTCAACAGTTAGGGCAGGGGATAAAGTTCCGTGGTGGGGTGCTTGCCTGTTGTGCAGGAAGCACAGAGTTCAATCCCCAGACTGAAAGAACTTAGTTTGTAATGCAAAAATAAATAAGAGCTTCAGCAAAGGTGAGTAGAGGTGTATGAGAAAGGTTGGTAAGATCTAGAAAATCCTCACATTTCAAATAGAAGGACAGTTGATTCTTAAATGATATTAGCTTAGTACACTAGGCCTTCACTGTCCGGTTCTCTATAGTATGTACTTCCCTGGGATTTAGCATCTCAGGCCCAGTGTTTTCTTAAGACTATTTATCAAGAGTATGGAACCGCTGGTGCATCAGGAACCTCAAAGCTGCACAGGGCACACCTGGCCACCAGGACAAACATCCAGCCAGTGTCCCGTGCTCTCTATCTTCTGTGAGCATCTTTGGAACGAGGGTCAGCTAGAATTAGACTACAGCCTCTTCCTTCTTTGGGCTATTTGACAGTTTTCTTTTTTCCTTTGAAAACTGCCATCCCTGAAGAGAAAATTTATCCCCCTCTTAATTCTGTTTTCATAACATGAGTGTCATAAGTGGATTGCCCTGTTCGCTCAGCCTTGGTTCTCAGTGTTGGTTCTCAGGCAAAACAAACAAACAAACAAAAGGAAAATTTAATGCACAGAAGCATGATCCACATGGAGTTCCTTGAAGCTTCGGCTTTCAGATGTGAATAATGCCTAGTGAGTATCAGTTTGCTTTCTTTATCGAAGCCTAGAGAAACAGACCTCCAAGTCTCCTCTGACTGGAGATGCTCCCTCCTTTCATGGTCAGTTGACTGAGATTTAGAAACATACCAGGGTGACTGGATTCAGGAGACACGCTTCTGGGTATGTATTCCTAAGGATGCTCTTGAGAGGTTTCACTGCTGAGAGAACACCCGTTCTGGGGGCTGCAGCTCTCCTGCACTCTGAACAAAAAGGAAAAATGTCGAGGAGAAGCACCAACATTCATCCCTGTCTGTTTCTGGTCTCTGGACACATTGTAACCAGCCACCTCATTCACACTCCTGCTATGTGTCTTCCTTGCCATGATGGATCTGTCTCTTTCTTTCTCTTTCTCTCTCTCTCTCTCTCTTTCTCTCTTTCATTTTTTGAGACATTTTTTGTCTTTCTAGGGCAATGGTTCTTAACCTTCCTAATGTTGTGACCCTTTAATACATTTTTTCATGTTGGAGGGTTGACCCCTCCAACCATAAAATTATTTTTGTTGCTACTTCATAAGTGTAATTTGCTACTGCTACGAATTGTAGTATAAATACCTGTGTTTTCCGAAGGTCTTAGGCAACCCCTGTGAAAGGGTTATTCAACCCCAAAGGGGTCTTCACCCACAGGTTGAGCATCACTGCTCTGTGTATCTCTGGCTGTCCTGGAACTCTCTCGGTAGACCAGGCTGGCCTCAACCTCATAGAAATCTGTCTGTCTCTGCCTCACCATTGTTGGGATCAAAGATATTTGCCACCACACCTAGCTAGACTCTACTCTCAAACCGTAAGCCAGAACAAACATTTATTCCTTAGATTGCTTTCATCAAGATGATTGTCATAGAAACCAAAAAAGTAACTAATGTATCTTCTAACTCAAAGCCTTCCTGGTGAGCCAAGGACTAGCAGCCAAAGCCTTCATGAGCCTCGGTACCCAAAGTACTACAATCCCCCATGTTACTTCTCTCATGTACCCGGTGAAGAAAAGAGATGGTAGGTCCCCTTCCACTCCAGATCATTGCAAGGCCGAGTAGAAGTCAGCTGCATGGAGCCGATGTCCACAATGTCTTTAAATAAAAGAACCAGGTGTTGCCCCTGAGAAAGAAAAGAAGCTTGCAAAGTAAGGATGAACGGGGACTCTTGAACATGTCCATGTGGCTGTCCCTTGAGGTCATTCCTACTGTGAGTACTGTAAAAGATATCTCCCACTCTTCCCATAGAAGATGTCACTCAGAGCATTGACACATACAAATCCTGGAGATGTCCCCATTAGAACGATGAAGCAGGCCGGGAGCAGATAAAGACTTCAGGCTGCATGTCTGGTTCCAACCTGCTTTCAGTAATCGGGTCCTTCCGCAGAGGAGCGGTGGGAGGTGGAATGTAGTAGGGGAGCCATGGGACTTTCTGAGGTGGAAACACTTGCCTGTAAAAATGCTCAGAGCTCCTGTGATCTCAGGACAGGTTCCTAAGGTCACATAATGCACCCTCATCCATCAGCCTTCAGGGCCTCAGTAACTGTTTGCAAAGGTGGGAAACTAGAGGGGAGGGGTAGTAAGACGACCCAAGCGCAGCTATTACACGGTGTCTATACTTCTATCTACCCCTTGAGTTACAATGAAGCAGATGACTAGAGTTCACAGAACATGGTCTTCTCAGACAACTTTTTTTTTTTTTGCAAACTCACTGTACATGCTGATGAACAGGGTGTGATGATTGTCAAGTGATTTCCAAGCTACTATATAACAAGTCACCATAGCTCCCGACTAGTGGCTGGCTCTCAAACCTAGTTTAACCCAGACCCCCTTGAAAGTGTGTCTGCTAAGCAAAAGCTAACAAGGAGTGAAAGTGGGAGCTCTAGAAGCATCTAAGGAAGGACCCTCCCAGAACAGGGAGCAGCCAGGCCAAGGGAACACAGTGGATTTCTTTTCTGACACTGTGGCACCTGATTCCCATGAGCAACCTCTTAGGCATCATCAGAGGCCAGAATGAAGTAGGGGCAGGCAAGCAGGCTAGAGCAGAACTCTCACTTTAAGGAAAAGCTCCAAAGAAGTTGGAGTTCGCTGCAGGGATGGTTGGACAAAAGCTTCTCAGCCAGGCTTCCCCACCTGCTGTGCAACCTATGTGGTTTCTGGGTATCAGAACTCCGGGACACGTGCTTTAACCACGGAGCCCCCTCCTCAGTCTCTCTCCTCTTTCATGACCCTCCCTCACCCAAAACAAATAAACAGATGTGATGATCTGGTGTCATTATGTAAAAGTGACCACACAATCACAAGAGTTGTATCTCTCAGGTAATTATAGTCTTCCAATTTTTGTTTGCACCACCATGCCCGGCTGTATTCTTCCAATTTTTGATAACTATCATATTCCATCATTACAGAACTCTGTGCCAAGTGCTATTCAAAGCACTTCCTATCTACAAATGCAACTATCTGTTACTACCTTGTGAGACAGATATCATTCATTTCTAGCCCTATTTTACAGAGAAGAAAATCAGGCAAAGAGAAGGTGAACACTTCACCCAAGGCCAGAGTCACGGCTCTGAACCACTGTGTCACACTGACAGCCAAGGACAAGGGAAACATGAAGACTTTTCTTAGAGAAGGGTGACCGTCACACAGGAGGAGCCAGGGGGTTGGTTTATACAAGGTCCAGCAGTAAGCCCTGACCTAGAGCTGCAGAGAAGACCAAAGCAACCAAAACCGGGAGAGAGGGAATTGAGCCAGAAATAGAGACCTTCTGTGTATTGCATGAAACTTGGAGCCTCTGGGAAATAACTTTCATTTCAAAAATGCAAATGTCAAAGTGGGAGAGATGGTTTGGTGGTTAGAGAAATGGCTGTTCTTACAGAGAACCCAGGTTTGATTCCTAAAACTCATGCGATGGCATACAACCATCCATATCTCTAGTTCCAGAAGATCAAATTCCCTCTTCTGATCTCCCAGGGCACCAGGTGTGCACATGATATACATACATATACGGAGATAAAACACTCACACACATAAAATAAAATAAATTAATTTAAAAATAAAATTGCAAATGTCAGAAAAAAACTGAACAATAGAAATGCAAATTCCAGAGAGAAAGAAAATTCTAGATGTTAGATAATAAAATCTAGAATATTGATTTGGCTATTAAACATATCTCCAGCTATGTATGATGGTGTACACCTGTTATCCCAGTACTCGGAAGACTGAAGCAAGAAGATCTGTAATTAAAGGCTACCCTGGGCTGGGCTACATAGAAAGACTTTGTCTTAAAAAGAAGGAGGGGGGGAGGTGGAGGAAGAAGAGGAGAAGAGGGGGAGGAAAAGGAGGAGAAAGGAGAAATAGAAAAGGAGGAGAAGAAGAGGAGGAGGCAGCGGCTGGAGAGATAGATGGCTCAGTGGTCCAGAGCACTGGCTGCTCTTCCAGAGGACCCAGGTTCAATTCCCAGCACCCACATGGCAGCTCACAACTGTCTGTAACTCCAGTTCCAGGAGATCTGACACCTTCACACAGACACATATTCAAGCAAAATACCAATGCTCAAAAAATAAAAATAAATAAATCATTTTAAAAAGAAAAGTTCGCCGGGCAGTGGTGGCGCACACCTTTAATCCCAGCACTTGGGAGGAAGAGGCAGGCGGATCTTTGCGAGTTTGAGGCCAGCCTGGTCTACAAATTGAGTCCAGGACAGCCAGGGCTACACAGAGAAACCCTGTCTCGAAAAACCAAAAAAAAAAAAAAAAAAAAAAGAAAAGAAGTTCATGTAAAATATATTTGTCCATATACATCTTCATTTGTAAAATATGCTTCCATTTTCAACCTGTCTCCAATAGCACACAAAATCATTTGATCACTGGGTGTGGATCAGATTAATTGGATTGCAAGTTTTATTTAGTTACAGCAACAAGTTGTTTAAAAGCAAGGTAGGCGTTTCCTGTTTACTTTGCTGCAAATCTTTCTGCTCAAAACTTTCAAGTGTAAAGGCACACTATTTGGCAGTCAAGAAGCAAAGACCCATTCAAGGCCCTGCCATTTTCACAAAATGCCACCTCCCATTTATAAAATGCAAGCTGAACCAAGTCACAGAATGTGTCCTGAATCAAGAGTCTGTTACTGCTTTAGAGAAACAAAACAGAGGAGACCTCAACCTTATGAAACTCAGTCACATTCCTACTTCAAAAGAAAAACTTTCAAGGCACCCTTTGAAGCAAGGCAAATCTAGTTCCATGTGCTCTTTGATATTCATTAAGATTTCCTTTGGGGGACATGTGGAGAGATGGCTCAGTGGTTAAGAATACTGGTTGTCCTTCCAGAGGATCTGCGTTCTGCTCCTGGCTCATATAACCAGGTCCAGAGGATCTGACGCCCTCTTCTGGCCTCTTTAGGCACTGCATACACCTGGTGCATAGACATACATGTAGACAAAACGCCATACAAAGAAAATAAAAATAAATAAAATCTAAAAAAAAAAGTTTTTAATTTCCTTTGATGAAGTATGGGATCTGGCTCCAAGTGTTCATTGTGATAAATGGACAAATAATGTTAATCTAACTCATTAATTTTCTAATTTACCTTATCAGCAGAGCTATTGATTCATTTTCAGTCTTTGAAATAAAGAACATCTTCCAGACTGCTGGCCAGCTGGATGGACCCATAAGTGAGATGGGGTCCTGTTCACGGCCCTTGACACTCAGGATGCAGCTTGCTGCTCCCTTCCTGGCCAGGAGGGTAGATCTACAGTGAGCAAGCATTCTTCTGCTGCTGGTTCTGGATGAGGTTCAATTCTATGACCTTGAAACAGAGGCCTTTCTGTGGATGTACTGACTGCTCTCATGGGCAAGTTGAGCATCTCCTGAAGGCTCCCCACATTAAAGGCTTGGCCACCTGAGTGTTGCTATTGGCAGATGGTAGAGCCTCTAGGAGGTGAGGCCTACTGGGAACTCCTTAGGTCGTTTGGGGCATGCTCTCAAAGGAGATTATAGACTCCTAGCCTCATCCCCACCTTTCATGGGCACATGAATGTTCTCTCTCTGATCCATGAGGTGAACAATCTCACTCTACCATATACCATTTTCTTGGGTCCCCCCACCCATCTCTCTCTCTCTCTCTCTCTCTCTCTCTCTCTCTCTCTTTCTCATCCATAATGTGGACAATCCTGCTCTACCACACACTCTTTTGATGCATTCCCTCCATCTCTCCCTCCCCCTCTCCTCTCTCCCATGAGGTAGACAGTTCTCTACCATTTGCCGTTGCCATGATATGCCACTTTATAAACCAACAGGACAAAATGGATCTTGGACTAAAACTTTCAAAACCATGGGCCCAATTCTTCTTCTTCTTTTTTTAATAACTTGGTTATCTCAAGTATTTTGTTATAGTCACAGAAAGCTCACACTAGCTAACCTGGGAATTAGGTTCACCAGCTTCAGTTTGTGGGTACTGGAAAATCAGTGCCATAGCAGCATGTCCAAAACTATCTGTGAACTTAGCATTTGTCAAGAACTATGCTGAGTACACACTGCTAGATGAAAAGCCAGAGTTCCTAACTTTAGGGAACTTGTGCTTAAACTACTTTTAGGTCAACACCAAGTGACCCTCTTAATTCAGCAGGCCACATATCAGTCTCATAATCTGAAGGACAGTACCAAGCATTTGGAGAATGGCATGTTTCATTGCTCCCACTGATTCTACTGTCTTAGGAAAACACCTCTCTCAGAAAATAATATTTTTTCATAGAAGCAATATAATATGACAATCCTGAAAGTATATCACGAAAAACATCAATAAACCACGCCTCCAAACTGGCTCTGATTTTTCCCATCAGGTTGAACTTAAATATATATTCATACTTATTGCCAGACAAGTAACAATTCTAAAGGAGTAACATAAACTATAGACAGCAAGGCTTCATTTGAGGGAATTGAATCCATTTTCTGTGACCCAAGAATTGAGCGTCACAGTTTGGGGATCGGTGGGATCCACTATACTCTTTCCTTACAAAGCAGATGGACTGGGAGGGTCTGCGGTGGGAGGGGAAGGTCACACTTGTTAAAGGGAGACACCTCCTGGTAGGATTGCACACTGCAGCTCAGTTCTACTAGACATGTATGAGCCCAGTAATCCCAACGCGCAAGCATGGTTGGAAAGGGTTTTTGTTGTTGTTGTTTGTTTGTTTGTTTGTCCACCGCCTCGGGCATTCTAAACCCTCTTCCAACGTGAGTGGTCAACGAGAGATCCCGGCTTTTAACACAGAAACAAAAGCTGAGAAACTCCTCTCCCTAACAGCCGGCTCAGCCCACTAAACAGGATTTCCAATGATCTCAAGAGACTCCTAGAAGAGAAGACTGGGAACATGGACGCACAACAGTGGGAGAATACGGCAGTGGTGTCCCAGCCAAGCCGCAAATGTTCTGATCTGATTATTTCTGCTGTTGCTCCAATACACACATTTCCTGCTTCTGCCTCTGCACATATGCTATAAATTCCTCCGACTGCCCACAATTCTTCCAATAAACTGCTTCTCCATGTAAGGTAGCAGAGTAAATTTCTGTTGGGTTAGAACCTGCAGCTCTAGTTGGAATACTGTCAAGCATTTTTATGGTAGGCATTGTGTTACACCACCACACATCTCAGTTGGTCCTCCCCCAAAAATACTTCACGAGGCAAAAACGGCCAGAAACGAAGCAAAAAAAAAAAAAAAAAAAAAAAGACTAACCTACCTGAGTCACACAACTAGCTTAGCAGAGACAGGGAGCAAGCTCAGCCAGTCTGATAATGCAATTAAGTCCCAAACAATTCACTACTTTACAAAGTTTTCATTTTTGTTTTTTGAAGCTGAGACTTTGAAAAGCCAGGGGATCCTAAAGTCTGTGGGCACCCAGCTGGTGCCAGCAGAGAGAAAGCCTGAAATGTTTAGTTGAGTCCAGACAGCTTTACCATGAGGATAGAGAAGCCCACATGCCTCTTTCCAAGTCCTAACCTGCATTTTGTGTGTATTTGTGTAGATTTGTGTTGTTAAGGAAGACCATCGCCTACGGGCGAGGGGGCCGAGGGGGGGACGCCTGGATCCACCGATGGATAAAGCCATGCATGGATCATATTAGAGACTCAAGCACTAGATCTGAAGCCCAAGCAGGAAATCCCTACAAAGACACAGACCTGCAGGATATGGACTTGATTTAGTCATTTAGTTGCTTATTTATTCATTTAGTTATTTGGGTTTTTAAAGATTTGTTTATATTTATTTTATATTTTGCCTACACATACGCCTGTGTACCACATGCACTGGATCTTTTGGAAGTGGAGTTACAGACAGTTGTGGGCTGCCACGTGGGTGCTGGGAATGAAACCCGGGTGTTGCGCAAGAATAACCAGGGCTGTTAACTACTCAGCCCTATAGTTGTTTGGTTTTTGACACAGGGTCTTATTGAGAAGCTCAAGCTAGTTCCAAGCCCTCTTTGTAACTGAAGTTGCTCTTGAAGTTCGACTTTCTTCCTCATACATCCCAAGTGCTCGGATCGCAGGCACATGCCGGCATGTCCATCCTCTTTAAAAGGTGAATTTTTTTTTTTTTTTTTGGCTTTTCGAGACAGGGTTTCTCTGTATAGCCCTGGCTGTCCTGGACTCAATTTGTAGACCAGGCTGGCCTCGAATTCGCAAAGATCTGCCTGCCTCTGCCTCCCAAGTGCTGGGATTAAATTTTAAAAGCACAAATAAGTCAGGTGTAATGGCCACACCTATAACATCCCAGCCTTCAGAAGCTGAGACAAGAAGATGGTTGGGAGTTCAAGAACAACCTGTGTTGCTGCAAAGTGAGTTCCAGGCCAATCTGAGACACATCACAAAACCCTATCTCAAAAAAAGACTACGAAAGGGCTGGAGAGCTGTCTCTGTGGTTAAGAGCACTGACTGCTCTTGCAGAGGACCTGGGTTCGATTCCTAGCACTACATGGCAGCCCACAACTGTCTGCAACTCCTGTTCCAGCAAATCTAATGCCCTCTTCTGGCCCCTATAGGTACCAGGCACACATGTGGTGCACATGTGTACATGAAGGCAGAACACTGATACACATAAGATAAAAATAAACCAAGGGGAGGTGGAAAACAAAATAAAAACATAAACAACCTTGAAGACCACCATTGCTTTTCTGTGCCCCAAGGGGAAGGGGACAGTTGGGAGCTATTTCTCACCTATGCAGACAGACCTCCATGCACACTCGTGGGACCATTCACTGTTGGGGTAGTGCTAAGCATTCTAAATGTTAATTAATTGGTCCTGTTTGCTGTCTGTTTCTTACATTGACTCTGATTGGTTAAATAAAATGCCAAGGCCTGAAACTGGGCAAAGACAGAGAAAGGTGGGACTTCCTGGAATTAGAGCAGGAAGCCTGTGCTTTAGACAGAGGATTCATTCATTCCAGCCAGTAGCACCAGGAAGGAAGACACACGCCATGGATTAGAAAAAGAACCTCATTCCATATGGCCAGGAACATCAGCATATCGTGGAAAATGGCAGTCCAAGGGGACGTATGTATATATGGGGTCATATTTGGGTAATAGAATTATGAGCTAGCTTAGATGGGCTAAGATTGCACAACTCAGGCCAAGGCTTATTAAAATCCACGTGGTGTCTGTGTACTCATTTATAATGTCTGCTTAAAGATTAATGGTTCCAAATCAATCAACAATAATCTAAATACTTGTTTTCAATTTAAAATAGATTTTATAGATAGCATACATATGTAATACTATTACACGCCATCCTTTCATATGGCATAAATGGAGACTTACAAATGTCTTTCTTCTGTTCAAACGAAGAACAGAAAATATTCCTTAATTGATTTGTTCATCTTGCACATCCAAGGCATTTTGGTAATTGCAGAACTATATGTTACTTGTGAGAAATTATGTATTTTCAGAACAATGGGACCAGAGTCCAAAGAAGATAAGAGAAGTAACCCAAATGATCCAGCCTCACAGACTGCCTCAAGAGCTGTTTCCTCCAAAATCTGCATCCAGAACAACTTTAAACAGCTTGCTGAGATGGTCCAACCTCAAAGACTGTTCCAGACAGGTTCAATAAAGCTCCGAACTTTCCTACCAAAGTCCAGCTTCGAATTACAAACTGCTCAGGACATTCAAATTATTGAGCATATAGAGACTGGACAACAAATGTTACAATTAACTTGATTAACCATTTTTCTTCCATTTTATTTGGGCCCCCAAACAGGTTTTCTGTGTCCCAATTCAGCAGGAAGCAATTTTAAGAGAGCAACGTCCCATTCCCAAAAGTGGGGTGGATGATAGATGTTGTTTAGGGGGAATTGTTAAAATTGTTAAATGGTCTTGTTAAGCAACATATAGGATATTAGATTCAAGGACTTTTCTATTTCTTTTTCCTTTCTCTATCCTTCTTTCTCTCTTATATAGGGGGAAAAGACTTGAAAAGAAAAAGAGGGGAATATATGTATATAGTATAGAAATGAAAAGATAGAAGGATAGATTATTGAATCTGTTATAAAACTCAAAACTATTGTTACTCTTTAAATAAGGTTATCTTTTGATGCATTGGTATAGAATTTTGTATATTGATACAAAAATAAGATTAAGTTTGATTCATTAGTATAGAATTTTATATTTTGACACATAATAAGTATATTTCAACTCTTATTTATGAGGTATTGTGCCTATACAACTCATTTAAAAGTATAGGTTTACTTCTAATCCTTTTATGGGTTGCTATTGAAATCTGTTTAGGAGTCTGGGTAATACAAGTTGACTGGCCAGTTGAGCTTCTAGTCATGCCAAATAGTAGTCTTAATTTATCACAAAATAGACTTAATAAGATAAACAGATAGTAAATGGTTAAAAATTTACAGTTTGTTCATAGATAGATGATAGATAGATTTATAAATAAATAGATGTCTTCAAAATCCTCAGAGGCATATAGAAAATGCATTTAAAGATGTTTTTTATTATTTTAAGAATTGTTTGACTTAAGACAGTCAGCTCCTGACAGCTCCCATTTGACTTGGAAGAAGACAATGAGCATCAAAAAGAAATCTCCCATCAGGAGATGATTCCTCACAAAGAAATCTCCCATGAGGAGATAATTCCTATTGGGCAAAATGCCCCTGCTCTCTTAACAGACTATATATAGTCCAAAGATGGACCAGAGCTTAAATGCAGGTAAGTTGATGTCCTGATTCTGCAGAGACAGAATGGGAAAATCCTTATTTCCTGCTGCACAATTTAGTCTGTGAAAAATGCTTGGCCAGAAGGCTGAAGATGATGCTCCAATGGTATGGAGAGATATTTGGGACCGTCTAGGCAACAAACTGTTATATTTCTTTTTGGAAGCTGCTCTTCTGTGCTTCCTACTCACTCAAATAATAACTTTATCCCTTCTTATGTCTTTGATGGGGTTGAAGCCATAATAGTTATAAAATTTCAATAGAAATTTAGTTGTTTAGGATTTAAAAGGGTATTTTCAAGTCTAAATAAAATCTTTAGGTTTATAAATATAGGATATGATAGAAATTACTCAGGTTCAGAACTTTAGATACAGCAAGATAGATAGATGATTTTTTTCTTCTTCGAGATTGCCTGATACAAATAGGCTAAACATTATGTGTATAACTTTTATATATGGTTTTCTTGATTGTTTCATATTTGTTCTTATTGTTTTTACTATATGAGTTAAAAAATTTAGCCTTTTTTTTTTTAGACAAAAGGAGGGAATTGTTGGGGTAGTGTTAAGCATTCTAAATGTTAATTAATTGGTCCTGCTTGCTGTCTGTTACTTACATTGACTCTGATTGGTTAAATAAAATGCCAAGGCCTGAGATTGGGCAAAGACAGAGAAAGGTGGGACTTCCTGGGATCAGAGCAGGAAGCCTGTGCTTTAGACAGAGGATTCAAACATTCCAGCCAGGAGCAGCAGGAAGGAGGCACACACCATGGGTTAGAAAAAAGAACCTCATTCCACATGGCCAGGAACATTGGCATGGCGTGGAAAATGGCAGTCCAAGGGGACGTATGTATATATGGGGTCATATTTGGGTAATAGAATTACGAGCTAGCTTAGATGGGCCAAGATTCCTCAACTCAGGCCTAGGCTTGGTAGAAATCTATACTGTCTCTGTGTGTATTTATTTATAATGGCAAATTAAAGATTAACAGCCCCAGAACCAATTAACAATAATCTAAATAGTGGTTAAATAATTTAATTAGCCAATATTTTTTTACAATTCACTACCAAGTAAAACAGGACATCTTACAAAGTACTGAGTGTAAGTCCTGGTCATCAGGCCCTCCTTGGAGAACCAGCAAGATGTGTCCCTGACTCAGAGGAAGATCACTAGCCAAGCCTCATTTGAACAACTAGGAGCACCCTGCTTTGGTGGAACAAGCTGGTGGCATATTCATCATGAATTTCAATCCCATAGCAATGCTACTTATCTTGAATACCAAGTGCTTGGGTCCCAGCCGTCTGCATTTTTTGCACACAAGGTGAGTGTTGTGCACCTTACCCTGTCAACTAGCCCTTACTAGACATGTAAAAGGCTGACTAGTAAGGTTATCCTCAGAATAACAGTAACTGATACGACTATTTGTCTAGAAAGCCACTAGTCAATGATTGCTGAGAGGACATTCTGAGAAGCTAGCCTTCATTGTTAGCTTTTGGAAAACACCAATTTTCTTTTCTTTGTTCTTTTGTTACATTAATTAATAAAATTAATTTTAATTATATGTACTTATGGGGCTTCAATACATGGAATAGGCTATGTATTGATCAAGTCAAGGCAGCTCATGCTTCCTCTCTTTATCCTTACTTTGTGTATGGTGCCTTCAAGTTTCTCTCCTTCAGTTGTTTACAAAATAATAGATTTTCACATAGAACACTAATTGGATATATGGGATTGTGATTACTAGCAGTTGAGAGAAGTAGGGGATGGAAGGCTGGATAATGGGTGCCCAAATGCAGCTAGAATTAATAACTTCTACAAATTCCACCATTTTCGTTAAAGTGGATGGCACCAGAGGACACTAATAACAATAGTAATAAGTCAGACCCAGAGTGACAGGATTTTCTGAGATGAACAAGGTTGCAAGCCAGAAAGCCCCTACCCTGGCAGTGCATTAGAATCACCTGGGGAACCTTTGGAAAACACTAATATTAAGTGTTTTCCTCAGAAAGTCTGACTCAGTGGTCTATGGTGGTACTCAGGCAGGATTTTTAGAGTTTTGTTGAGCCAAGTGTGGTGGCGCACACCTTTAATCCCAGCACTCAGGAGGCAGAGGCAGGTGGATCTATGAGTTCAAGGACCACTTGGTCTATAGAGTGAGTCCAGGACAGCCAGGACTACACAGAGAAACCCTGTCTCAGAAAAAAAAAAAAAAAAGAGTTTCATTGACTGCCCCTAGAGGCATTGTAGATGTGGCTGCTGTGTCACATATGCATCAGTAGGTGGCAGAGAGATGTCTACATTCAGTGTTCTGACTATTAACATCTGAATGAATAGTAGCCTAACATCCAGGAAAAAAGCAAGCCAGTGACCAAAACCAGTTCAGTACCATGGGGCCTAAACAGGGGGTTAGTCTGTGACAACCACCAGTCCAACACCAGACAAGTACCAGATGGGCTCCCAGGATAGGGAGCAAGCCAGAGACTAGAAGAACCCTGCCTGGCCCTGGATAAGGGGGTTGTAGGTGAGCCAGCCCCGAGAGTGAGAGCATGGAAGAGCCAGCCCTGCTTTTTTTCTGCTTGGTGGTGGTGTTGATCAGAGAGTGATCACCCCCTCCCTTTTGCCCTCACCACCAGTGGTGGACAGGAGATCTGGCCCTAATGGGGTCACAAGAGCAGGAGAGTTGTCCCTGTCCCACCCCTGCTGCAGCACTCAGAAGAGCAGGCTCTGCACCTTAACCTGGGTAGCACAGTAGGACCACCCCTAAATGTGGGGGTTGCAGGCCCAGAACCAGGGCTTTGAGTTGGCCCACTCCAACATCTACCCCATGAGTATATGGAGTGCATGAAAAAGCAATCCTGTCACTACAGGGTTTCTGTGACACAGGAGAACAGCAGGATATCTGAGAGGAGTCCCAGTGAGGTTCCAGCATTGACAAAGTAGCAGAAGCCAGAGGCCTCATATCAGACCAAGAAGTCATTATAATGAGCATTTGCAAGCAAAAAAGTGTGGACAAAAGGGAATATTGTGGGACACTGGGACACACTACAGCTTCCACAATGAGATTTTCTTTTCCTTACTGGCAGAGGTTTCAAGGGTAGAGGGTGGGTCTGAGGGGAGGTGAGAGATGAGAGGGAACAGGGTACATGATGTGAAATTAGCACACACACACAAAATACAAAGAAAAAAGTTTCATTGAGATATAATTTGTATACCATAAAATTCACCATTGTAAGTTGAATAGTATTTTGGTAAAGACAGTCCTGCCTAGCTCCCACTCCTCCCTACAGAATCCCCCAGGGATGATGTGTAGCTTCGTCATTGTTTAAAGATTTATTTTAAACCATTTTAATTATGGGATGGGGCATGCAAACATGAGTGCAGGTGCCCAAGGAGGCAGAGGCATCAGGTGCCCGTGGAGCAGGAATTAAGTAGAGGCAGTATGAGGTGCACCCGGGCATCGAACTCGGGTCCTCTGCCAGAGCATTCTGTGCCTTCATCTCGAAGCTGCCACTTCAGTCCCATCCTTTTTCCAGTTGATTCCCACCCCCAAACACCACTGTGGTCCACGTCTAACCTGCAGATTCTAAAAGATGTCCAGCGAAAAGGAGTCTGGTGTGCTGACATGACCACAAGTGACCATTCTGGACACCAGACAGCTAAGCTTCTTAATCTTGCCTCACAAACTTTGGTGATTTTCTGCGACAATGTTTCCCTGTAAAGAAACGCCTCTAATTTTACATTGAACATTCCTGAGGAAATAAAGTGAGTCTTACGGCAAATAGCCTGTAGCCAGCTTTACTGGAACATAAAATGAAAGCTGCCTATAAACATATCCACACCCCTAGTACACACGAAGTGTACATTTCTACACAGGCTTCAGGGATACCAGGATCTGTTCTGTGGCAAAAATTAAAAACATGAGGTGCTACCTTCAAAGTCAATTTTATTGCCTTAAAAATTAACAAAAGAATGCTTGCCTCAGATAGAAAGTCATGATGGTTGCTGCACTATTGTCTTTAGACGTTCAAAATGCCCTGGGGGAAGCTGGGCGTGGTGGCCCATGCCTTTAATCCCAGCACTTGGGATACAGGGGCAGGTGGATCTCTGTGAGTTCAAGGCCAGCCTGGTCTACAAAGTGAGTCCAGAACAGCCAGGGCTGATACAGAGTGAAACCCAGTCTTGAGCCCCCTCCCCTCCAAAAAAAGAAAATTCCCTGGAGGGGAAGGTCCAGAGACGCACAGAGTATTTATTGTTGTGTCACGTAAACATGGCGTAAGAGAACAAACCAGTGCAAGAAGAGTTCTTGGAAAATAATCACCTACAAGTGACCGACCACGTAGAGTTGATCCTCTCTTGCCATTTGAGGCATGCAGGGCAAGCAAGCGCTTGTGAAAGGGTGAGCCCAGGAAACAGGAATGAACTTGAAAGATTTCACAGAAACATCAGCCCCAGAGGTCTACAGACATGTGAACAAACCACAGCCAGAGGCTGCCAGTGAGTCAGAGATTTCTCAACACAAGAAATCCTCCTGCTTTCATTGGCCAGAGCAGCCAGCCACAGCCACAGCCAGCAGCTGTTGTCCTCACAGCCAGGCCTTGAGAAATGTTATGGGGTGCAATTGGAACGTGACCCCACCCAGACCGCTCCCTAAAATTGCAAAGCTTTAAAACGGTGCCCCCAGCCAAGGAGGAGCCATCCAGAGTGAAGCCCAGAAATTCTCCGGCAACAAGATTGCCAGCATTGGAGACATGGCCCTGAGGCAAAGTAACCATTGACTGTGAGTTGGGGGAGGGAGCCCTGGATTTTAGTCAAGTTCAAATCTGCACCCAGACTTGGAACCCTCAGTTTTTGCAAAGATGCCGAGGGTGAACACTAAGCTACCTCCCTCATTTCTAATTATCAACTGGTAGCTTTTCTAAATTCTTCATTCACGGGGAAACTTCAAATGAGTTTGAAAAAAATATCACCTGAGAAGATTGAATACATGTTGCAGCCTGCTTTTCCCTCCTCCACATCACAGGAGAATGGAGAATGGATTGAATCTCAGAGAAATAAAAAAGAAATCTCCCAGAGCACAAAGAGTACTTTTAGCTCTAGAAATGATAGGAAATTCTAAGCAAATAAATTAGAATAGTGAAGATAGAGAAAGGCAACCTCTGTGGCCAGAGACAATGAACCATTCCTGAAGAGCACAAAACAGATATAACCAGATTAATGGGCCCAAAATAAAGAGGAGAGACTAGTTGTATAGTGGAGTGTCTCCAAGGAGCTCCAGATTAGACAAAAAGGACAGTGGGTAGGTACTTATACAGAGAGAAGGTTCTAGACCATCCACCATCAGAGGTGGCTGAGACATCATACAGGATACAGCATACAGGAAAGTAGTCCTACACACACAATACACACACATCATAGGAACACACATATTCCAAGCAGTACAAACCGCAAGCCCCAAAGGTATACACACATTGAATTTGGTCCAAAGAAATAAGATGGCTGCTGCTAGACCTCACCCAGAAGAAACAGAAGCATTTTATTATGCTTGTCCTGACACACACTGCCCAGCCCCACACCTTCCCCTGCCTTCCCACTAAAGATAACTCATTCTCAGTAGTCACTGGGCCTCTCATACCAGAAGAACACACAGGATCAAAGACCTGCAAACATTTAGAGAGAATACTGTGCCTGAGAGACACCAAATTCTACAAAGACAAGAGCAACCCTGCCGGATGGTAGTGGCACATACCTTTAATTCCTGCACCTGGGGAGGCCGATCTCAGTGAGTTTGAAGCCAGTCTGGTCTGCAGAGTGAGTTCCAGGATAGCCAGAGCTACAGAGAGGAATGCCGTCTCAAAAAACCAAAGCAGCAACAACAATAACAAAAACCCCTCAAGAGCAAAGCCTCAAAACCAAAGTCATCAGACACTCATTTAACAGATTTGTTTGCAGAATGGACACAGTAGAAGAAAGACCCAAAGATGGCAGGTAAAGAACAAAGTTTCTCCCAGAGAGAGGAGCAGGGAAGAATGATTAAATGCATAATAAGGACATACATTTACAAGAGAGGATCTGAAAGAATTCCTAAAAGAAAGAAAATTTTGCTTTTTTGTTTGTTTGTTTGGTTTTCTTGTTTTGGGGTTTTGTTTTTTTGTTTTTGTTTTTGTTTTTGTTTTTGAGGGAAGGGGCAGGGTCTCATGTAGCCCAAGCTAGCCTTCAACTCTCCAAGTCACTATGTGGGCAAGGACAACCTTGAACTTCAGATTCTACCTGCCAAGTTCTACAATTACAGGCATACTTTACACCACCATGGCTAGCTGGCTTTCCCGGAACTCACTATGAAGTCCAGGCTGGTTTTGAACTTGTGATCTTCCTGCCTCAGCATCCTAAACCCTAGAACTACAGATTTGTGCCACCATGCCCATCTGAATACCCTGCATGCCACTAAAACACACACTTCAAAATGGTTAAACCAGTGAATTTTATGTTACTTACATTTTACCACAATGTAAAACTGTCTGTTTCATCCGGAGTAGAAGCTCAATGTAGAGCATTGGCCTAGCCTGTGTGAGTCCCTGGGTTCAGTTCTCAGGACTGGGGGGTGGGAGGGAGAGTGGGAGGATGGCTGGCTACATCCTCAACCAATAATTCTAATTTTTAGTCTCTGTACCAAGAAAACAGAAAAAGAATACATAAGATTTAGCCACAAGCATAAAACTTTCTACCCAAGGTAAAAAGTCCAAAGTAAGCGGGCAACTTCTCATGGCTTGAATAGACAACATTTGAAGAGCTTATCAGAACCTTACTTACTAATGTGTAGCGTGCTCTGGATGTCAAGCTAAGTAAAACGAAAAAATCAAGATGCAAACTAATATTAAAATAAGGAGGTATAGAAATAAATGATTTTCAAAGAGAAATACCCTAAATGTTTCAAAGCTTTTTAAAATTATGACTTTTTTCTTTAAAATTCTGATTTTTTTCCCCTGAGTATACATTTTATTCAAAGGATAAAATTGCAATTGCTTGTAAGATCTGAAAAGACTAAACGAAGGGAGAAAGCCCTGTAGCTCCTAATGGGTTCCATAAAGAAAATGGAGATGAGAATGTGGATTGTGGTTTGCCTGAGAGGAAGGCTAATGTGACCTAAAATTAGTTATCAGATAGAAGTCGTGGAAACTAAGGTGGAAGACAGTGAATAGAGAAGACAACCAGATTCTTTCCATCTGAGACATGGAAAGAGATTCTCCAGAAGCCTCTAGATGCCAGAGTCAAAGTTGAATGTTGAGGTCACAAAAGTCACATAAGGAGGCTAAGGTATCTGTGGAAGACCACAAAAGAGGCAGCTTTTGAGGCAGTGTTCAGGGAGCAGGGGCGGGTGATGATGCAGCCAGGGACCCCAAGGAATGGGCACCTGTCCAACAAGGGCCCCATGAGCTGTGTGGAGAATACAGAAAACAGAGCTTTCCTCAGAGAGCACCCCCATGCCCTCCTCCTATCAGCCTTCCCAGGCTTTGCACCACCGACCGCCCAGGGAGGTGAGTGAGTGCCTCTCTGCTTGCAAATTGCAAGCTGTTACTTTGTTGAAGAGAGAGGCTCAGGAGGGTTTCCAGAGTCTAAATTATATCCTGGTAAGATGAGGACTGTACCCACCCCTGACACGGCAAGATGCTATTTCCTGGGTCTGTTTACAGCTTTTATTTTTCTTTTCCCTCTGACTTTAGAATTTACAAAACATCTCAGATGCATATTGGATCCATCCCTAAACAGCTATAACTATCATCTGTTGTTTTTAAGGTGTGCTGAGGGGAGGGAAAGTTTTCATCTTAAAATGTAAACAGTTTTAAAATGTTAAGGCATCACTGAGTATGTTGTTAGACCTGTGACTCTGGCACTAGGAAAGTGGACAGGAAAATCAGGAGTTCAAGGTCATTCTCTACTGCATATTGAATTCAAGGATAGCCTGGGCTACGTGAGACTCTATCTCAAAAAATATAATAGCTTCTTACATTTAAAAGCATCATTAAGGTTGGAGATTTAGATCAGTGGTAGGGTGCTTGCCTAGCAAGCCCAAGGCCCTCAAACACTGAACCCAGGTTCTCTGGAACAAAAAACAAAACCAAAAAGATACCAATGTAACTGGCACACACAATCTTGCCAGGCAGAGGTAGCACACACCTTTAATCCCAGCACTCAGGAGGCAGAGGCACAGGCAGACAGATCTCTGTGAGTTCAAGGGCAGCCTGATCTACACAGTGACGTAAAATTTGGGGACTGAATCCACAGGAGATACTGAGCTACGTAGATTCATCATCTCCACAAACACAAAGCATCTGTGTGCTTTGAGCCAAGCATCGATCTGGTTGCGAAGAACGGACAGCTTCTGAGCCCTGCTTAGGAGAAGCAGAGGTATCCGGCGAGGAAGAGATAGATCGCAGTAAGACACATCAGGCTCCTGGGATGCTCGCTTGGCAGAGGTAAAGGCATCTTTCCTTTGGCGCTCTGAGATTGAACATGGTGCCATGAGAGGAGGCTGTATAGAAAGACAGATTTTATGTACACACATGAAAGAAGGGCAGTGAAAGCAGAGAGAAAAATGAGTCAAAGCAAGAGAAACAAGACTGCTTCCAGATTGGGTTGCATTTCTGGGGTCATCTCTAGGTTTTTCTAGCCTGGAGTCTCTAGCAGCAGGGGCAGTTTTTTTTTTTTTGGTAAACATTTATTTATTTATTTATTATGTATACAGTATTTGCTCTACATATATGCCCGGGCAGATCTCAATGTAGATGGCTGTGAGCCACCATGTGGTTGCTGGGAATTGAACTCAGGACCTTGGGAAGAACAGCCAGTGCTCTTAACCTCTGAGCCACCTCTCCAGCCCAGCAGGGGCAGTTTTAAATGAAGCCTTTCCGATGGCTCAGAAGGCAAAGAGGGTAGTGCCGGAAGTGGATGAGGGAGAACCATTCAGAAGCAGAAGTGAGGAAAAGAATTTTGTTGGCATCTTTGCTCTGGGTACATCTTGGCCTATCCCGGCTAGGTTGTCTTGCCTTTTTGGACAGTCCTGAAACTAGGTGGGAAGAAAGAGACAGGTATTTGGGACAACTGAATCTAATATGAGCATTTTCAAACTGAACATAAATGAAACACCTATCCTCTGATGGCAGCCCAGACACTCCTGGCTGTCACAATCAAATGAAGGGCAGGCAACAGGGAGCTTGCATGGCAGACGGGAGGCAGAAGCTGTCAGTCATCGTGTGAGATTGGTGTGGGTTCCCTGTGTAGCTACAGCTAGAAGGGAGGCCATTACAGCCTCGTAATTGTCTGAGACATTTGCCAAACCCTCAACAATGAGCCACCTCCATGGTTAACCACAGCAGGGACTGTGGGGGAAGTAATAGGACCAACCAGATTCTGGCTCTGACTCAGCCTTGAGGGAATTTTTCTCCCTCTAGGAAATCCCTAACAATACAGCAGCTTCAGCTACATCTTCCATCGATGACCAACACCTGGCGCACCTTGGAGTCACTGGTCTCTGGTCATGCTGGGATGAGTGTGCAGAAGAGAGGACAGTGTGAATAAGTGCCTTGTGAAAGGCCATGAAATCCTCTCAAGCCAAGGGTGAGTTATGTAAATGTGTTCACAGCCACACGACAGATCACTGTGATGAATGAAGTCACCCTGTCTGCACCTTCGAGGGAAACCATCCACAATATGGTGCCAGCAAAAAAAGCAAGTTACAGAACAGACAGCCCGACCTCACATGTGTAAAGAAAATATGCGTGCCTGGCTGCAAATACATGGAAGTTTCTGGAATGAGATAAAAGAAGCTACCATTTCTGAGAATAGGAGGGACAGAGAGAAATTTTATTTTTACCCCATTTCCTTCTGTGCTACTTGTACAATTTCAAAGGAGTTTAAAACTCTTCTAACTTATATGATGGTCAAGACCAAGGAAAACCATGATAAATACAGTGTCTCTATGCTAAGCAAATGAAATGAAAACCTTCCCCCAGCTTCGGTCTCTCTAGGCTAACAATTTCTTTTAATAAGGGACTGTCAGTCCTGATATGGTGCTACTTAAAAATAAGATTTTTTAAAAATTATTTTTAATTATTTTTATATCTGTATGTAGGTGTGTGCAGATGCCCTTAGAGACCAAAGGTAGAATTCTCCTAGAGCCGGAAATACAAGCTGTTGTCAGCTTCCTGATATGATGCTGGGAACAAACTAAGGTCCTCTGAACTACTGTTTCTTCCGCCTTCTCTACAGTGCTCCTTTTCTGTTCCATGGGGCTCAGCTTCATAAAAGAAAATAAAAAGGAATGGTCAGACCTTGTGACTCAGGGTTGCAGTCCCAGCACCTCAGAGGTGGAGGCAGGAGGACCTGGGATCCAAGCTCAGACTCAGCTATCTGGGGTCCAGGAGACCATGTCAAAAAAACCAAAAATAGCGCCGGGCGATGGTGGCGCATGCCTTTAATCCCAGCACTCGGGAGGCAGAGGCAGGCGGATCTATGTGAGTTCGAGGCCAGCCTGGTCTACAAAGCGAGTCCAGGACAGCCAAGGATACACAGAGAAACCCTGTCTCAAAAAAACCAAAAAAAAAAAAAAAGACCAAAAATATGCACGTGTAGAAGTTAGGTTCATGGAGCAAGACATAAACACTACTAAATACTGAACAAGTGCAGCTAAACCCTCTTAACACTCAGAAACCTCTGTAGTAGTCACTCAACAATCCCTTCTTCTCTTATTGTCTAGAAACAGCCCTGATCTATATGGGTTCATGGGTGGTTTTCTATCGAAGTGTCCGACCTCTCCCCTGCCAAAGAATGAGCCCTACCCTGGCTGACCTATGAAGCAATGAAGGTGGAAAGAAGAGAGAGGGTGCCAAGCTCGGGAAAGGGAGTGACTGATAGGCAGAAAACTCAAGCCCAGAGGGCAAACAGAAACCCATGCTGCAAAAGGGATTAAGCTTTGGACAACCAGGGGAGACGGGGGCAGGCACAGTGGCACACAGTAGACTGGGCTTACAAAAACAGTATAACAACCAGAAATGATGGTAACTTTCAACAGCTCTCCCCTAGTTCCGGATGTGAGAAACTGAACCAGTCAGGACCCAGCTGGTCCTCAATAAAACTGGCAGTCTCTGAGTTTAGGTGCCCACAATCCTCACAGAACTCCAAGGAGAAGGAAGACACCTTGCATTAGTTACTGTTCTGTTGCTTGGATAAAACTCCATGACCGAGGCAACTTATAGGAGAAAGTTTACTTGGTTTATGGTTCCAGAGGGATACGGGTCCATGATGGCGAGGGGCGTGTGTGAGAGAAAGGCGAAACAGTCTGAGCAGGAAGGAAGGGCTCACATCTTCAAACCCAAGCAGGAAGCAGGGAAAGCTAACTGGCAGCGATGGCAGTCTTCAAATTCTCAAAACCCACCTCCCGTTACATAAATCCCCCAAGTCCTCACCACCTAAACCTGCTCAAGCAGCACCACCAACTGCCGTCCAATTGAAGCCGAAGCTTTCTTAGCACATATATTTATTAATAACTATAAGCACTTATAACAAATATAAATACTTATTGCCTAACTACTAGCCCTAAGAATAACTATAAACCCCTACTAGCTAATACTAACCCTATTAATAACTATAAACACCTACTGTATAACAACTTACCCTAACCTTTTAGGAGGATACAGTCTCTAGGGCAGGTCGTCAATCCTAGGTCCTTTTATGGCTCTTGGTCAACAGTCTTCCTGCAGGAACACCTCAGACCTAGGTCCTTTAGGATAATTGGCTGTTGCATTGCCATGGCAACTTCACTTTAAATGAGGCTTGAGACTTTTCTGCTCTCTGGGAGCCTCAGCTGTCCACAGGCCTACTTGGTCAGTTTATATCAGCCACCGAGGCACCCTGTCACAGTCGCTGGGGGTGGCCACGGTTCTATTCAGGCTGATGCTTGAACTAATTGAACCCCTCAGGGAAAATGCTGTGCCACCGGGTTTATAAAGTCCTTGGCTTTTTGCTGCCTTTCTGAGGCCTTCTCTGCCCACCAGCTTCTTTCTGCTTCCCGGTAAAAGCTGTTTTCTCGAAAGACCAGAGCTGACCGTACTATTACAGCTCCATTTGAGATCTGCTTTTCAGTCTTCCTGCATTTGCTCCATCGGATAATACAAGCCATTTTGCATCTCTAGCGTGGGAACTCTCAGGCTGCACCCACTTCATTCTTAAATATGGTCTCTCCTGGTTTCATCTGGCTTCAGCCTAATCTGGGCTTCACCCACTTTGTCCATTATTAGCAGCTGAAAACAATGCCAAGCCATAAGCCCTATTTTTTTTTTTTTTTTAGTCTATACATTGCCATGCCAGGTGTCCACAGGTGTCAGGCTGATCTTCATGCCCCCTTTTAAGAGACTGTATCAGAAGTCCCTAGATATTCACTAAATCTAATTTATATTGCTCTAACTCCCACCACAACCAAGTGCTCACACAACTAAGTCTATGGGAGACATTCTCATTCAAACTACCACAGCTAAGACTTTAGAGCTGGATCCAGATCTGGCTAGAGGCTTCTAGAGGAAGCTCCTAGACTCACCAGGAAGGGGAAACAGGGAAGACCGCTCAATGCTTTAGGGCCCTGCCACTTCAGAAGTCTGCAAGTGCCTTGCAACAATTCTTAGAGTTGCACACCTGCTCTGTAAGGGATGGCTCCTGATTGGCATGCGGAGGCCTTCGGGAACTGCAAGCTGTTACATTTCAGCATCATAATGGCATCCTGCTGCTATGAAGAGTTTAAATCTGATTCATTTAAATCCCCCACAGCAATATAATCTAAGTTGACTTACTCATTTTCAGTAAAGTATCTCCAGTTTGTACCCTTTGCTGTCTGTCCTCTCCATTCTTGAAGAAGGGTAGGGCAAGAACCCAGTTAGAGATAGATAGTGTTGTGGGGTCCTCTTAAATCCAACATAAATCCAACATAATTCAAACAACAGATTGATGGACTGATGTTATGCATTCTAGATGTTAATTGATTGGTCTTGCTTGCTGTCTGTTACTTTGTTTTCTAATCACTATCTCTGATTGGTTGAGACATGAGACAATAAATGCTGAGGCCTGAGATTGGGCAAAGACAGGGGTAGCCAGGACTAAGGTGTGGGCTTCTGAAGTAGAGAGATTATGAGTAGAAAAAGCCTCCAGGACAAGCAGCTGAAGCAGGAGGGAGGAAACATGCCATGGGTTAGAGAAAAGAACGTCATTCCATGTGGCCTGGAACATCAGCATAGCGTGGGGAATAACAGCCCAGAGGACGTATGTATATATGGGGTCATATTTGGGGAATAGAATTCAAAGCTAGCTTAGATGGGCCAGGATTACACAATCCAGGCCAAGGCTTGTTAAAATCCATCAGGTCTTTGTGTGCTCACTTATAATGGCGGGTTAAGGATTAACACTGCCAACCAATTAAATATAAGTACAGGTAAATAATTTAATTAGCCATTATTCTACAATAGATCAATGCAGATGACAAAAATTTATTATAATGAAGTCGCTACTGGTCGATCAGGGCCACAAAGCAGACTCGGAAGCTGAACTAGGACCCTGAAGGGATGTTGTACAGCATATTTAAAGAATGAAACCACAGAGCAAGGGGGAGAAGGATGGGCTGTACCATTGCCCAGTCATATTTTGACATAAGGTATTGAGCAAGGGAGTTCCCATCAACAGGGTAGGAGTAGGTTCCTGTGCTCAGGAATATGAATTTGTCCCTGACAGCAAGATGGAGAAGCTGTCCCTGAGACGGCTGGACTCAGACAAATGTCTTCTTACAAGCTGTCCCTGAGATGGCTGGACTCAGACAACTCTTTCCTTACAACAGAAGCTGTTCAGCTATTGGGAAATCCCCAGCTCCCTAAGGCCTGGGACCTTGAACTTGGTTTCTCCATATGATTAAATGGAGTCTGAAAATGAAATGGTAGTGCTTAGAATAAGTTTCTTTAGCTTGTTCCCAACAACAGAAGCCAGTCACCACCCAACAACACATTCAAAAGCATCCTGTTCTCCCAGGCGCAAGTATTAGTTGAGGGATAAGCAATGTCCTAAGTTGTAGCAATCAGAACCATCCCTAAGATTTGGCATCTAAGTCCTAAAAGGAAAACTGTTTCTCTTCCTCTAGTCTTTTGAGCTGTGTAGACAGTAAGGACAGAGACACAGACAGGCAAAGGTGAACAGAGTTGAGACAGGGAGGATGAGAATGGCGACAGAGCTGAGAACATCATCTGAATTCCTGCATTCCACCAAGCTTGAAAACAAAGCACCCTCCTGGCCTTCCCATTTGTACCATCAATAAATCTCATGTTTTAGTCCACTTCATATTGCTATAGAAAAGTCTCCGAGGCAGAGTGTTTTATGAAGAAAAAAAATGTTAATTTATCTCACAGTTTTTGAAAGCTGATGGTCTGTTATTGACAGTCTCCTCTGGTCAGCCTCTGATGAGGGGCTCCTAGCTATGGGAAGATGGCACCATAGGGCAAGAGAAAGATGACAGCCAGAGAGAGAGATCACACAGCCAGAGAAGAAGCAAGAACTGTGGAGGGGTTAGCCTCACTCTTTTGTAATGATAGCTCTCACATGAACCAACTCACTTCTTAATACCACAGCGTTAATGGTAGCTAAGACCTCATCTTTCACCAGTGTACCTGACCTCTTACAGCTGCCACCACCTTTAAGTGTTATAATATTGGGGACCAAACATGAGTATGATAATATTTTAATATAATGATAATGGCTTTGCAGAGACAAACCGTATCCAAACTAGAGCAGCTGGGCTTTCTTGATGTTTCTCTCCCTTGCAGCTGAAGAGCTCTTAACTAATTATTATCACCATTGTCTCATCAAAGGCTTAAACCCCTACTCCAGGATTGTGAATTTCAGCCACATTCAAGATCCAAGTTAAGTTTTATATTCTTATTCTGAATGTCATTGCTAAGTAGGAAATCCTATTCATTCTTCAGGAAAAGGAGGTTCAAGGAATTCATTATACAGAAATACAATTCATCTGCAGCCAAGACTAGAGAAAAAAATAATTTCCTAGACCTTTTCTGTCAAAAAAATTATTTATTGTACATCAAAGGCAAGCAGAGTTATCTGCAAAATCAGCTAGGGGAAGGGAGAGAGAGACGAACTCTGTCGTATCGATGTCTTCATGTGAGGTGCCAGCCTCAGGGTCTTCAAATTCTCAATCAGCTGGCTTTAGCACACCACCATTGCTTATTTCTAATCCAGAAATATTCTTAGCAACCGAATTAAAAAAAAAATAGGGTCTCCCTACGTAGCCCTCGCTGTCCTGGCCTCACTCTGTAGACCAGGCTGGCCTTGAACTCACAGAGATCCACCTGCCTCTGCCTCCCGAGTGCAGGGATTAAAGGCGTGCGCCACCATGCCTGACCCATGTTGTAGAATCTGACAATAAGAAGACCAAATATACAGAAACAGAGAGAAAAGCTGTCGTTCCAGTCACTGGGGAGGGGAGAAGACACAGGGGTGCAAGTCAAAGGGAAGGAAGTATAAAGTAGTCTAGAGGGATGAGCAAGGCTGGTAATTAAAAATGTGTGGCTCTAGCTGCTTCTGTCACACAGAAAAGCAATTGTGAGGTGGCGGGCGTGGTGATCTGCAGTATCCCACAGCTTCATGTTGTAAACCTCAAATTTAGGCAATAAAACTTACGTAAGCCTAAAAGGAAATTTTAATGGCATGAATTTAGAAGAAAAATCTCAAGAGTCTTTTGAGGAGTTATAAAGATCAAGTATCCCATGGAGACACGAGGACTGAAGTTTATAGTAGTTTTTCACTCTGAGACTCAGGTTTTACAGATTAGGAAGGAAGAGAGGTGGGATGGGATGCACTTTTCAGTCTGAAGGGAAGTGCTGAAGCACAGAAGCTGGAAGGAACTGGAGTTGAGCTGCTTCTTCCTTTGTGTGTGAAAAAAATACATGAAGATGGGGCAGGAAAGAAGGCTCAGCAGCTAGGGCAGGACAGACAGAGCCTGCACCATGCTGTTCGGACTTTTAGCCTGCAAATATGTGAACTAAATGAACCTCTTTTCTTTACAAAGGTAGCCTGCCTCCGGTATTGTATTACACTAATGCAAAACGAATCATCACAGAATAATTTTGCAACCCCTAAAAGACCAAAAGTCCAACAGAATCAGGCAAAGGACATTAACCACTGAATTAAAAAACCCTCGATGAGAATTTTTAAATATGCAAACAAAAACGCAAGAATCCTAATTTTAGTTTTATACCTTGGAAAATATTTAAAAGCTTGCTAGAAGGAGAATTGCAATTATGGGAGTGGGAAGTAGTCTGGAGGGTAATTAGTAAAGACCTATAAAGTTTTAAATGCATGTATTCTTTAAGGCGACTATTATACTTCTAGGAACGTCTCCTAAAGAGGCAGATGCACAGAGAGTCACACACACACAGATGTTCACAGGTTGGGGGCAAACTCAATATCCTTCAATCAGGGATTGATTGAATAATTATAGGTTCCTGTTATAAAAGAACACCAGGCGGCCACTCCTAAAGGATGCTGTGTCTCCTTCACACGTGCATGTGAAACCATCTCCAAGATCCTTGATGGGGTGGGAGGGTGACAAGGATGATGCAATTTGACAAACTTGTTCTGGGAGAAAAACCAGAGGAAGTGTGCGGTCACAGAGGAGGTCTGTTAAAGGTTAAAGAAGTAAGCTACTTGCTTTCTGCCTTGTGCACTCAATTTTCCATTGTATATTTATGTCAATGTGCGTGCGTACGTGCGTGCCTACCTCCGAAAACTTTCCCGGAATGGTTCTGTCCTTCCACTATACGGCTCCAGGGAATCAGCTGAATTTGTCAGGCATGATAGCACGGTCTTTACCCACAGAGCCAGCAGGGAGCCTTCAATCTTCAATCTTAAAAACTAGCTAATTGGACTGGAGAGATGGCTCCAGTGATTAAGAAGACTTGCTGTTTTTGCAGAGGATATGAATTCGGGTCCCAGCACCTATATGGTGGCTCACACCCAACTTCAACTCCAGTTCTAGGGGATCCAGTGCCCTCTTCTGACCTCCAATGGTATCAGGCACGATCATGGTGCACCTGCATACATGCAGGCAAAACACTCATATATATAAGACGAAAGAAATTAACCTAAAAGAAAAAAAATAGTTAATTTTTAAAACAAACATTAAGTTAGGATTGCAGAGGTCCGAATGAGCACGCGTGGAAAAAAAAAATGATGGGGGCTCGCCAGGGAGGAACGAGACTGGGGAAATGTATTTAACAAAATAAAATTGACAACGTGCGGATAAAGAGCAGATAGAGCAATGGCACGGAGCCACACTCTTGTGTCCACTATGGAAGGCAGCCTGCCCAGCACCGTGCGCTTCCCAGGCTCACGCAGGATCCTCGGAGCCGGCTCTCCTTCCGAACCACGGGTGACCCCGAGGTCTCCCTGGCGGAGAAGCGAGTGGGTCCTGCGGTCGCGAGCGCAGGCTTTGCTGCAGCCGCCCCGCCCTCCCCATCCCGCCCAGGTCGGACTCTTTCCCAAGGCCACAGTGCGACCCAGCGGGACTCGGGGAAACTGCGCCCGCCACCGGGGGCGCCCAGAGCCAGCCCGAGGAGGGCCCGTGTGTTTGCCAAATCAATGTGGCCAGACCTAACTATCTTTCTTGCTCTCTCACTTCTAATGATGTGGGTGAAAGCGAACGTTCTGGACCTTCCTGATGACTTAGGGGTTTCTGATTTACGCTTCGCACTTTTGCTAGTTTGTGAGCCTAAAGAAGGAACCGTGGCTTTTATTCTCAAGAGTGACTCTGACAATCAGGCAAAATCTATTTATAATCGTGTAAACGGACTCAAGCTAAAGCTGTCTGTTCTGAGTGTAACCTCGTGTACAGACAGAAGTGTCCCCAGGTTGGGGAAACAGAAAACAGAAGTAATGTGTCAAGTGCAACACACACTCTCAGGTTTCACACTTACTGTTGATTGAACATCAAATGGCTAATGCTGTGTGTATAATGAGGTGCCCTTGTCCAGTGTGCCATTGTTGTACAATGGATGCCCCACCTCTGGTTAGTTCTGTCCCTGTTAGTAATATATACGCCGATCATAGAGTGAAAACACATTTTAAAAGGGAAAACACTCTCAGAAAATAAGATTTGGGTTTTAGGTATTGGTGGCTGACTTGAAAATATAAGTAGCAAATTAAATAATTAAGTAGGGGAGAAATGTCTATGCATGCAGTAAATGCATTTGGTTACAGATAAACTTTAAAAAATGTGAAGTACGGTAATCATTCTCTTTTGTTTAAGCCCAAGCTGGCCTTGAATTCACTGTATAACCCAGGCTGGCCTGGAACTCTAGGCAATCCTCCTGCCTCTCACCTCCTGAGTGCCAGTATTACAAATATGAGCCACCATGCCCAGTTTTTTTATTTTTCAGTGTTTAAGGATTTATTTGTATGTGTACGTGCCTGCATGAATTCATGTGTACTATATGCAGAGTTCAGAAGAGGGCATCAGATCCTCTGGAACCCAAGTCACAGACAGTTGTAAGCTCAAGTGGGTTCTGGGAACTGAATCCAGTTCTTCTTCAAGAACAGTATGTGCTCTTAACCACTGAGCCATCTCATCCTCCCCCTCATTTTTTTAAAAATTACGTGTGTGTGTGGCATGCGCATATGAGTGTAGGTGTCCTTGGAGGCTGGAAGGTATCTCATTACATGCTCTGGAGCACTGAGCCAGCTCTCCAGGCCCCTTCAGAAGCATTTCCTACGGCTTACCACTTTTATTTACATAGGTTTCCCCCCCTAATCCGTGTATAAGGCTGTAATTTAATCTTTACCACAATTTCATAAATTTTAAGTTTAAAGAATTTTTTTATTTTTTTTTAAGATTTATTTATTATGTATACAGTGTTCTGTCTGCAGATATATCTGCAGGCCAAAAGAGGGCACCAGATTTCATTATGGATGGTTGTGAGCCACCATGTGGTTGCTGGGAATTGAACTCATGACCTCTGGAAGAGCAGCCAGTGCTCTTAACCGCTGAGCCATCTCTCCAGCCCAAGAATTTATTTTTTTAATTGTCCTGTAGTTCATAGCTGACCGCTGACACAGTCACTAGCCATATTGATCAGTTACAGCGGTGTCTATTGAAGGGAATGAAAATTATTAAAAGACCCCCCAAGTCGGCAGTAGAGCCAGGCCAGCCGCCAGGTGATTCCCGGAACTTAGCTGACCATAAACAGGTTGAAACCAAGAATGAAGGTCAATTGGGCCACGGGCCCCCAGGGCTTCAGGAACTGGCTGACCACA
>CAJQZJ010032684.1:3113748-3156720 GCA_907164525.1 Lophiomys imhausi
GGTCCTCTTGAGAGAGGGGACGCGAGAGACCTCCCGGCCGTCTGTTTTTCTGGTGTGGTGCCGGCATTTGAGAGTGAGAAGGATTTTTCGTAGTGTTTTTCTGTGTATCTTGTGTTTGTGTTTTATGTTACTTGTGACAATGGGACAGACTGTAACGACTCCTCTAAGTTTGACACTGGACCATTGGACTGAAGTTAGAACTAGGACTCATAATTTGTCAGTTGAGGTTAAAAAGAGACCGTGGCAGACTTTTTGTGCTTCGGAGTGGCCTACTTTTGACATCGGGTGGCCACCGAGGGGACTTTTGACTGGACCATTATTTTTGAGGTAAAAGCTATTGTCTTTAAGGAAGGACCAGGGTCTCATCCCGATCAACAGCCATACATTACTGTTTGGCAAGACCTGGTCCAGAACCCACCCCCATGGGTAAAACCTTGGGTGAGAGGAAGGAAGCCAGGCTCCCGAGCCCTGGCTATCCGTGGCACACAGCCTAAATCAAAACAGAAGCCAACTTCAGAAACAAAACCTTTGGCTCCGCCTAAGATCTATCCTGACTGAGATCGAGGAACCACCATCGCCACCCCTCTACCCCCTGCCACCGCAGGAACCCCCAGCCCCAGCTCCGGCCCCAAGCCCAGAAACACAAGGAGCAGAGAGGGGAGGGCCAGCAACTGGCACTCGGAGTCGGAGGGGGTTGAGCCCAGAGGGACCCGATTCCACTGTGGTTCTACCCCTCTGAATGGTCGGGCCCCCCGTGGGCCCACCAGCTTTACAACCCCTACAATACTGGCCTTTTTCATCAGCTGATCTATATAATTGGAAAGCTAACCACCCATCTTTTTCTGAGAACCCTACCAGTCTTACAGGTCTGGTGGAATCCTTGATGTTCTCTCACCAGCCCACCTGGGATGATTGCCAGCAGCTCTTACAGGTTCTCTTCACTACAGAGGAGAGGGAGCAAATTCTCTTGGAAGCACGAAAGAATGTCCCAGGGACCAATGGGACTCCCACTGCCCTCCCGAATGAGATTGACGCTGGATTCCCCCTTGATCGACCAGATTGGGACTTCAACACAGCTGAAGGTAGGGAGCGGCTGACAGTCTACCGCCGGACCCTAGTGGCAGGTCTCAAAGGGGCCGCCCGACGCCCCACCAATTTGGCCAAGGTAAGAGAAGTACTTCAGGGTCCTGTTGAGCCACCGTCCGTATTCTTTGAAAGGTTGATGGAAGCCTACAGGCGATACACTCCCTTTGACCCAACTTATGAGGGACAGCGAACGGCTATAGCCATGTCCTTTATAGGACAATCAGCTCCTGACATTAAGAAAAGGTTGCAACGTATAGAAGGATTACAGGACTATACTTTGCAGGATCTTGTGAGGGAGACAGAGAAAGTGTATCACAAGAGAGAGACTGAGGAAGAGAAACAGGAAAGAGAGAAGAGAGAGAGAGAAAAAAGAGAGGATAGGTGGGATCGCAAACAAGAAAGAAACTTGACTAGGATACTGGCCACAGTTATAGATAGAGAAAGGGAAAGAGCAGGGCCTAGACAGAAAGGGAACCTGGGCAACAGAAGACCTAGACTGGATGAAAGTGGAGAACAGAGATGCCGGTTGGAAAAAGATCAGTGTGCTTACTGTAAAGAAAAAGGACATTGGGCTCGAGATTGCCCAAAGAAGAAGGGCAGGACCCCTAAGGCCCTGACTCTTGAAGAGGATGATTAAGGGCGACAGGGCTCGGACCCCCTCCCTGAGCCTAGGGTAACCCTGAACATGGAGGGGACCCCTGTAAACTTTCTTGTGGATACTGGAGCAGAATATTCAGTTCTGAAACAACGATTGGGAAAACTAAAAAACAGAAAGACTATAGTTGTAGGGGCAATTGGGCAAAAGCAATATCCTTGGACCACAACGTGAACGGTTGACCTAGGAAAAGGACAGGTGTCCCATTCTTTCCTGGTCATTCCTGAGTGCCCTATGCCTTTGTTGGGAAGAGACTTGTTAACCAAGCTGAAGGCACAGATTCAGTTTGCTAAGGAAGGACCAGAGGTGACATGGGGAACCCCTACTTCTATGATACTGGCCTTAAAACTTGAAGAAGAATATCAGCTCCACGAGCCTCTCGGGCAACAAGAGGCCCTGGATATCAGTGACTGGTTGACAAAATTCCCAAAGGCCTGGGCTGAGACCGGAGGAATGGCAATGGCAGAAAGAGTTCCTCCCATAGTAGTGGGGCTGAAGACCAGTGCCTCCCCTATTGGGGTAAGGCAGTACCCAATGAGTCATGAAGCCAGAGAGGGGATCAGACCTCACATTCACAGACTGTTACAACAGGGCATCCTGATTCCCTGCCAGTCACCATGGAACACCCCCCTGTTACCAGTAAAGAAGCCAGGCACTAATGATTACAAGCCAGTCCAAGATTTAAGAGAGGTCAATAAGAGAGTTCAAGATATTCATCCAACTGTGCCCAACCCTTACAACCTTCTTAGTTCACTTCCACCTGAAAGGAATTGGTACACTGTCCTAGATTTAAAAGATGCTTTTTTCTGCTTGAAGTTACATCCTGACAGCCAACCCATCTTTGCCTTCGAATGGAGAGACCCTGACACTGGACTGGTGGGACAGTTAACTTGGACTAGATTGCCACAAGGATTCAAAAACTCCCCTACCCTCTTCGATGAGGCTCTTCATTGGGATCTGGCCTCCTTTAGAGCTGAAAATCCTCAGCTAACATTGTTACAGTATGTTGATGCTACTCTTGGCAGCATCAACTAAACCTGAGTGTCTCCAAGGAACTAAGAGGCTGCTGACGGAACTTGGTGAGTTGGGGTATCGGGCTTCTGCTAAGAAGGCTCAGTTGTGCAAAACTGAGGTCACCTGTGGCGAGCCACAAAACTAAGATGGCGCCTGGCTTAATCCCAGAAAGCTCAAGCTTAGCTGTAAACTAGCCTTATTTGGTAGCAGCTGCCTAGCCCGGTGTGCTTCCTCCTTTTGTGAGCCTATCTTGGATCGCTAGGGGGCATGATCTGATTGGGTTTGAGTAGGCATATAAGGGCTTGGGGGAAGAGAGAGAGAGAAGCTGAGGAGAAGCGGATGTACAAGGTTCCTGAATAAACTGCTTGAAGAAGAATCGTGGTTGTGTCTTTCCTGCTGGTCAGGGGGACGCGACAAGTGGTGGCCCGTACGGGGAACCTCTCCATGGGTGAACGATTCAGAACTTCTTGCAGTCAGGGCAGTCGACTGGTAAGTCCCAGGTAAGGTAGGACCAAGGTTAGGACTTCGGTAAAGAGGCAATAAGGTCTCTGGAGGGAGCAATAAAGTTCCGTGATTCGGACGAGTAGAAGAAAAACAAAAGCGAAAGTATGGGGAATTCACCATTGCAGCCCATTTTTTCCGCTCTTAAAGAGCTATTAAAATCTATATTGCGGGCTGGAGAGATGGCTCAGCGGTTAAGAGCACTGGCTGCTCTTCCAGAGGTCATGAGTTCAATTCCCAGCAACCACATGGTGGCTCACAACCATCCATAATGAAATCTGGTGCCCTCTTCTGGCCTGCAGATATACCTGCAGACAGAACACTGTATACATAATAAATAAATCTTAAAAAAAAAACTATATTGCAGGGAGGAGCATGGCCTATTTGGAGACTTGTTCGTAGTTGTTTAGGAGATCAGAGATATTGCAAGGCCATGGAAAAGGGACAAGAGGCATCAGAGCAGTTAAAAGAGGAGCACTCAGTCAAATCTGGGAAAGATACTTTGGAAGAGGATAGCTCAGAGTCTGAAGAGGAACTTGAAATGTTAGCAAGGGAAATGGAGAAGTCATCTTTGAGGAAGAGTTCTGACTCCACCCGTATAGAACCCTCAGCTCCAGGGCAGCCTGTGTTGGCGCCATCTTCATATAATGAGACTTCCCCTCTGAGTGGTCCTAGTGGGTGGTCATTCTGTCCAAATGTCTGGAGGGAAGTGAGACATGAGCTGTACTACCCTGTCTTTCAGGATGGAGAGGGAAATCATTATCATGAACCTCTCAATTTTAAGGTAATTAAAGCACTTGCTGAGTCTGTCCGCACTTATGGGATTAATGCTGCTTTCACTGTAGCTCAGGTGGAAGCTCTTCATCGTTATTGCATGACTCCTAGTGACTGGATGAGCCTGGCATGTGCCTGCCTGTCCTCTGGGCAGTATTTAGATTGGAAGGCTTTCTTGATTGAGTTTGCTAATGAACAAGCTGCTGCTAATCGTGCAGCAGGAAACCCAGCCTGGGATGTGGACATGCTTCTTGGGCAAGGTCGATTTGCTCAGCAACAAACTGGGTATCCGGCTCAGGTGTTTGAGCAAATCAATTTAATCGCAACCAGAGCTTGGAAATCATTGCCTAACAAAGGGGAAGTGAATGGCTATCTGACTAAGATTATTCAGGGTCCCCTGGAGCCTTTCTCAGACTTCGTGGCTAGAATGGTTGAAGCCGCTGGAAGGGTATTTGGAGACCCTGATTTGGCAATGCCCTTAATTAAACAACTTGTGTATGAGCAATGTACAAAGGAGTGTAAAGCAGCTATCACCCCTTATAAGAACAAGGGGTTGGAAGCCTGGATGAAAGTATGTAGAGAGGTGGGGGGTCCTTTGACTAATGCAGGTCTTGCAGCTGCTGTTGTGTATATTACACAAAACAAAAAAGGAAGTAATGGCGCCTGTTACCATTGTGGAAAAATAGTACACCTTAAAAGGCAATGCCCCGAGAAAGGAAGACAGAATGAAACAGGAAATGGGAACCACCCTAAGCAGCCTGGTCTTTGCCCCAAGTGCAAGAAGGGAAATCATTGGGCAAATGAATGTAGATCTGTTAAGGATACTAATGGTCAGCCTTTAACACAAGGTTATGGAGGAACTCGTCCAAAAAACGGGCAGAGGGACCCCCGCCTTCAGGGCCCTCAAATATATGGGGCAATGGAAGACCCTCAGGAAGAGAGGTGGCCAACTCTGAGATCTCCCACACAACGCGGAGTGCCACTCAGGGCTCAGCAGGATTGGACCTCTGTTCCACCGCCAGGGCTTATGTGGCCCTTGATTTGGAACAGCGTCCTCTGTTAGAATTGGTAGTGAATGGAAAAAGGCCGTTAGTCTTGCTGCTGTGGGGGCTACCACAGCTGCCATTGCTATGCATTCTACGGTACAGACTACAGCTGCCTTGAATAATTTGTCAGCCAATGTAGCCACGGCCTTGGATGTATTGTGGCAGGTGGCCCAGATTGGCTGTGAGTGGAAAATGACTGGATTGTGTGTGACCCCTGTGCCATATCAAAATTATACTGTAGCTGAAAATTTGTCTAAGCAACTCTCTCAGTATCTTACAGGAAATGGTCTGGCGAGTTTGATAAGCTGATGCAGAATCTGAGAATTGCCATCATGCATGTAAATTCCACCCAGGTTGATGTCTCTGTTCCTGAAGGACTGTCAACATGGATCCTCCGAGCCATGAATCATCTGAAGGAATGGGCGGGAATGGGTTCCCTAGGAGGCATGCTCTTCCTAGTCAGTTTCATTGCCCTATGGTGTATCTGTAAGATGAGGATTTCACACAGGAGAAGTAATGCCATGCTGGTGCAAGCCTCTGCTGCCTTGGAGGCTGGACAGCCACAAGCTTGGTTGACTGTCCTAAAGGACTAAGCTATCATCACGCTCAGGATGCGAGGCTAAGCACTGCACTTGGGGTCAGCTTCTAGCGACTTCAAGAAGGGCATGTTTGATTGCATATGGGTTGGTATCCTAGTTTCCATCTCTGAGAAAAAGATACTGGACGGGTATGGCACCAGCCTGGTTGGCTACTGGGCGTGGGGTCATTACAATGTCCTTTACATGCATATCAGAGATCAGACCTCTACCCTTGCCTGTTGCGTTTTAAAACAAAAAGGGGGAACTGTGGCAAGCCACAAAACTAAGATGGCGCCTGGCTTAATGCCAGAAAGCTCAAGCTTAGCTGTAAACTAGCCTTATTTGGTAGCGGCTGCCTAGCCCGGTGTGCTTCCTCCTTTTGTGAGCCTATCTTGGATCACTAGGTGGCATGATCTGATTGGGTTTGAGTAGGCATATAAGGGCTTGGGGGAAGAGAGTGAAGAGAAGCTGAGGAGAAGCAGATGTACAAGGTTCCTGAATAAACTGCTTGAAGAAGAATCGTGGTTGTGTCTTTCCTGCTGGTCAGGGGGACGCGACAGTCACCTATCTGGGATACACCCTGAGAGATGGAAAGTGATGGCTGACAGAAGCCAGGAAAAAGACTGTCACCCAGATTCCTGTCCTGACCACCCCGTGCCAGGTAAGAGAATTCCTGGGCACTGCTGGTTTTTGTAGACTATGGATTCCGGGTTTCACTACGCTAGCAGCCCCCTTATATCCCCTCACCAAGGAGGGAGGAGGGTTCACCTGGACCTCTGAACATCAGAAGGCCTTTGAAGATATCAAAAAGGCCTTGTTAACAGCACCAGCTTTAGCCCTGCCGGACTTAACCAAGCCTTTCACTCTATATGTAGATGAAAGGGCAGGGGTTGCCAGAGGCGTCCTTACTCAAACCTTAGGACCTTGGAAAAGGCTGGTAGCCTATTTGTCTAAAAAACTGGATCCTGTTGCAAGTGGATGGCCCACATGCCTGAAAGCTATTGCAGCTGTGGCCTTACTTGTCAAGGACGCTGATAAACTGACTTTGGGACAGCAGATTACAGTGGTGGCACCTCATGCCCTTGAGAGCATTATTCGGCAGCCCCCTGACCGGTGGATGACTAATGCTAGAATGACTCACTACCAAAGCCTATTATTGACTGAGAGAGTGATATTCGCCCCCCCCACCCCCCGCCACCCTGAATCCTGCTACCCTACTGCCTGAGGCTGATGACTCCGCTCCTGCCCACCATTGCCTTGATATCCTGGCAGAAGAAACGGGTCCCCGGAGTGACCTAAAGGACCGACCCTGGCCAGGAAGTCTGAACTGGTACACTGATGGAAGCAGCTTTGTGGTTGAACGTAAGCGGATGGCGGGAGCTGCAGTGGTAGATGGGAGGCAAGTGATCTAGGCTAGCATCCTGTCAGAAGGAACTTCTGCCCAGAAAGCTGAACTTACTGCGTAAACACAAGCCCTGAAGATGGCAGAGGGAAAGTCCATCAATATTTATACTGATAGCAGGTATGCTTTTGCCACCGCCCATGCGCATGGGGCAATATATAGGCAAAGGGGGCTGTTGACATCAGCAGGGAAAGACATGAAAAATAAAGAAGAGATTCTGAGCCTCCTTGAGGCCATACATCTGCCAAAGAAGGTGGCTATTATCCACTGCCTTGGACATCAGAAGGCGCAGGATGCAGTGGCTAAGGGAAATCAGATGGCAGATCTAGAAGCCAAACGAGCAGCCCAAGGGACAATGATCTTAACCACCCTTGGCTCTAGAGATATCAGGAAAACCAGTGTCAGGTATACTCCTGAAGACTTGCAGGCCATAAAGAAACTAGGGGTGGCTGGAGAATCACCTTGTGGTATGGTTAAAACAGAGGATGGTAAACGAGTCCTGCCTCAAAAAGAAGGACGCGAATATGTCACCAACTTACACCGTCTGACTCACCTAGGAGAAAAGAAACTAAAAGATGTGGTAAGATCCTCTGACTATTATGTAATTGGACTTTCTGCCTTAACAACAGAAATAGTCAGGAACTGCAAAGCCTGTGCTCTGACTAATGCCAGACCTTCCATGCATAACACGGGAAAAAGACTCAGGGGAGATCGACCGGGGGCCTATTGGGAAGTAGATTTTACAGAAATTAAACCAGCTAAGTATGGAAACAAATATCTTTTAGTTTTTGTAGATACATTTTCAGGGTGGGTAGAGGCCTTCCCTACAAGGACTGAGACTGCCAATACAGTGGCCAAGAAGATTCTTGAAGAAATTTTTCCGAGGTTTGGAGTACCCATGGTAATTGGGTCTGATAATGGACCCGCTTTCATTGCCCAGGTAAGTCAGGGACTGGCCACTCAACTGGGGATTAAATGGAAATTACATTGTGCCTACCATCCCCAAAGTTCAGGATAGGTAGAAAGGATGAATAGAACTCTAAAAGAGACCTTGACTAAATTAGCCTTAAAGACCAGCGTGGGAGACTGGACAGCCCTCCTTCCTTTTGCCTTATTCCGGGTCAGAAATAACCTGGGTCATTTTAAGCTGACACCTTATGAGATTCTCTGTGGTAGTCCTCCTCCCCTTACTGAGGCGGGCGGAGTATTTGATCCTGATGTTGTCCTTTCTAAACCCTTGTTCACCCGCATGAAAGCCCTTGAAGTGGTCCGGCGCCAGGCCTGGGAGCAGCTCAGAGAAGCTTATGAAGCTGGAGACATGAACGTGCCTCATCAGTTCCGGGTTGGAGACACTGTACTCGTCTGGCGTCATCGGGCTGGGAACCTTGAACCTCGCTGGAAGGGACCATACTTGGTGCTTTTGACCACCCCAACTGCAGTGAAGGTAGAGGGTATCTCAGCCTGGATCCACGCTTCACACGTAAAGAGAGCTCCTGAACCTTCCAAGGATGAGTGGAAATTGGAAAAGACTGTGGACCCTTTTAAGCTGCGCCTGCGTCGCAGGTGCTCTCCAGATGAAAAGTGACAACCCTCATACTCCCCAGAAACTAACCTGGCAGGTGATCTCTCAGACTGAAGAAGTTGTCTGGTCAGTATCTAAGATAACCCCTCCATGGACATGGTGGCCACAACTGTCACCTGACTTCTGTCAGCTGGCTGCTGGACTAGAAACATAGGACATACCTGAGGGAGACCCCCGTCATCTCCTAGAAAATGACCCCAAACGAAAACACCCTAGGTGGATGGGAACTAAGTATGGATGTGGAGCGGGAAAGGACCATTGTGGGTTAGCTGAAGAGGACTTTTATGTCTGCCCCAGAGAGGGTAGAAGTAGAGCGGACGCTAAAAGATGTGGGGGGTTGGAGAGTTATTATTGTGCAGAGTGGGGCTGTGAAACAACAGGACAGGCTTACTGGAATCCCTCCTCATCTTGGGACCTAATAACGGTCCGCCAAAATTATTCCAAACCTATGGGTATTGCCTCCCATCCACCCGACAATGGCTTCCTCTTAACATAACCATAACTGAACCAGGCAAGAGCCCGACCTCCCATGAACGATGGTTGCATGGAAGTACATGGGGATTCCGATGGTATATGCACGGCACTGATCATGGTGTAACTTTCAAAATTCAGTTAAAAATAAAAAGTGCCGATGGGTCACCAGTGGGCCCCAATCAGGTACTCCCTGACCAGGGACCCCCACAGCCGAAGTCTCGGCCCCAGGGAGCCCTGGATCCCACTCCATTTCCCGGAACTCCTGTTCCCCCAAACATGACTCTAAAGGCTCTACCGCCCACGGGTCAGCGTTTGCTGAATCTAGTCCAGGGAGCTTTTCAAGTTCTAAACGAATCTCAGCCTGCGCTGACTAAGGACTGTTGGCTCTGTTTGGCCTACTATGAGGGCATCGCTGTACCAGGTACCTTTAATAACACCACCAGCCATGAAGCCTGCTCATGGCATGATAAGAATAGACTGACTCTAACTGAGGTATCAGGGCAAGGGACTTGTCTAGGAAACCCACCTGCCACTTATAAACATCTATGCAATAAGACCCTGAGGTCTCCAAAAACTTCAGATACTAGGTACCTGTATCCGGGCATAGATAAATGATGGGCTTGTAGCACAGGATTGACTCCCTGTGTTGCCACTAATGTTTTTGATGACACCAAAGATTACTGTGTGTTAATCGAAGTAATCTGGAACAGAATCGAAGAGGTCTGGATCTGTTATTTTTACAGAACGGGGGGTTATGCGCAGCACTAAAGGAGGAATGCTGTTTTTACATTGATCACTCCGGGGTGATTAGAGATTCCATGAATAAGCTAAAAGAAAGACTAGACAAAAGAAAAAGAGAGAGAGAGGCCCAACAGGGGTGGTTTGAAGGATGGTACAGTAAGTCGCCGTGGATGACCACCCTCATTTCAACTTTAATAGGACCCCTCCTGATTCTCTTATTAATCCTTACCTTGGGACCCTGTATCTTGAATAGGCTTGTCACCTTTGTTAGGGAAAGAATAAGTGCTGTACATATTTTAATGCTTAAACAACAATATCAAGGTTTGCGGGAGTGTGATAATGATGATTTTGATGAAACAGATGTATAGGTTCTAGATTAGAACAACGGACTAAAAGGAGTGGGGAATGAAGGGAATGAAAATTATTAAAAGACCCCCCAAGTCGGCAGTAGAGCCAGGCCAGCTGCCAGGTGATTCCCAGAACTTAGCTGACCATAAACAGGTTGAAACCAAGAATGAAGATCAATTGGGCCACGGGCCCCCAGGGCTTCAGGAACAGGCTGACCACAAGATTAGATTCATTCCTGAGAAAAACAGATGTAGGATGTTTCCCGCTGACTAACTAATGGGCTGGTACATTCCAGCTGTATTTCCCCTCCCCCTTGGGTTGTGGTAAACGATGGGCTGGGCTGGTACTTCCCACCTGTAATTTCCCCCGCCCCTTAATCTGTGGTGCTCCCCTATTAAATATTCTACTCTAGCCCTGCGTGGGGGTCGCGGCTCCTAGCCCTGCGTGGGATACGAGTGGCGCCCCTCAGTGCACTGAGCCCCTTCCCCTTTTTCCCCTTCCCCCCCCCCCCAAAAAACAACACCTGCCATTTCGTCAAGATGGTCTCTTGCGAGTTTTGGGGCGGCCGTGATATCCTGAGTGTCGGGTGAGGAACTTCCCTCCCCCGGGTCTTTCACTATCAATCGCTAAAGCAAATTTCAGCAACCGGCATACTCTGCAATGGAAGGCCACATCCTGCTTCAGCCAGTGAAGGCCCAGCTGCAGAGAGCACAGTTCTACCCTCCGGCTGGTTTAAGTGAGAAACATCTGGCGGGATATTCTGGAACTTTCGAGGGTCTCTGACCTGGGGAGTGATTATCAAGACACACACATACTCTAGGCTGAGCTTCCGGGTGCAATTCCAAGGCCTCGGCAGAAGACCGAATGAAGTGTTCCAAGCCAGATCTGGCTCCATCACGTGAGCCCGTGTAAAATGCTGCTGCAGCCGATAGGCTGCTGGCAGCTGGGACACTGCGGCCTTACGTCATCCCTGACACTATCCGCAAAGGCAAATACCTTGGAAAAGCCTCTTTTCAAAGTCAGAGCATACGCATGTGCACCTGAGTGTTAAAATCCAATGGGTGACGCACACTTTCACTGCAACCATCTAGAAGACAGTGTTTTTATCTTTCCAACTTCTTCCAAATAGGATTCATTCTAAGAGTTAGGATAGATGGTGATCCCTCTCCACCCTGCACTCCCAAGAATAGTTACTAACTCTTGTATCAGCTTTGTCCCTCTCCAGTTTTTAACTAAAACTACTATGTAAGTTCTGCCAGCAACAAAAGTACAATCCATGGAAGTGGCTTCTTACAGTGTTCAAAGGTAAGCAATTAAGAAAATGCCCTGAAATATGAAATCTTAAAAGTCTTCAAGATAAGAAGGCACATCTTTTAATTTTATTTTATTATTTCCTTTTTTGAAACAAAGCTTTGTGGTATAGCCCAGGCTGGCCTTGACCCACTGAGTAGTTCAGGTTGGGCTCCAACTTGAAATCCTCCCACCTCTACCCCCTGAGTTCCAGGTTTGGTACACCACAGACTATAAAGTTCTTCCTTAAGGGCAACCTCGAGCAACAGTTCTCAATCTGGGGGTCGCGACCCCTTAAGAGTCAAATTACCTTTTCACGGGGCGGGGAGGGGGGGTCACCTAAGACTACGAGAAAACACAGAGATTTATATTATAATTCATAACAGTAGCAAAATTACGGTTATAAAGTAGCAACAAAAAATGATTTATGGTTGGAGATCACCACAACATGAGGAACTGAATTAAAGGGTTGTAGTATTAGGAAAGTTGAGAACCACTGGCCTAGAGCTTATCTTTATCTCAGTGTTTGGGCATATATGGTGAGAAGTTGTTGTTTTGAAGGAGTGTTGGGGCTGAGGAAACAGCTCATAGAGGAAAGTGTTTGCCTTGCAAGCACATGGGCCCAAGTTCAATGCCAGAACCTACCAACACCAGAGAGGTACTGCAGTGTGTGCTTCTAACCCTACCTAGCGCTGGGGACACAGAGACAGGCAGACAACTGGGGCTGCCTGGCAAGCGAGTTTTGTGGGCATGTGGATGGATCTCTCTCCTGTGGCTATCATATCAAGTTGCCACAAACTGGGGGCGGGGGGGCTATGGCCACATAAATGTATCCCTCCTTGTTCTGGACGCCCTGGAGAGAGCCCTCTCTGAACCCCAGCCTCTGGTTGTGATCAACGGTCCTGGGCTTCCTTGTCCTGGACCAGTCACTGCAATCTCCACTCCACCTTCACACTGTCTGTCTGTCTTCTGAGTCTGTCGGCTTTGCATCTCTTCCCTCTCTGCCTTGACACTTGGCATGAGCTATGGTCCCCACTTGGATAATCCAAGATGATCTCATCTCAAATCCCCGTCTACATCTGCAGTGTCTGTTTCTAAACACAGTCACTTCCACAGGTCCCAGAGACTAACACAGTCACTTCCACAGGTCCCAGAGACTAACACAGTCACTTCCACAGGTCCCAGAGACTTGCTGTTAATGCACCTTCTAAAGCCCATCGTTCAGCCCATGACAGCAATGACTGCAGGAAATGAATGCTGAACCAAACAAATTAAACTGACTTCTTTGCTGCAGGATTTTGAGACCTTTGACCTATTGGATGCACCTTGTAGATCTCTAAGCATGTGCTATGCTCTGTAGTAATTGCCAAATCCATCCAGCTACAGATTCTCCCTTACAGAAGTGATGTTCTGCAAAACACAAAAAGTTTTCTGGCATAGACTTGTCCATGACTTGATTTTAGACCCCAGCCTCCAGATTTTTAAGACAATCAAATTCTATCATTTTAAACCAGCCATCCAGCCTGTGATGTTTTGTTATGACAACCATAGGCAACTAATATAATGTCCCTCAAAGACACTCATTTTAAAAAACGCTTGGGACCTGTGTCTTGTAGAAGGCTCACTTGTAACTCCAAATCTAAGAGATCTGACACCCTCTTCTTGCCTGCACTCATATACACCTCGCCCCAATACACATGTAAATAATTAAAAATAAAACATGTTTTTAAATGCTTCAGTAACCCCAATTAAACTCAGTGAGTCTCAGGTAATGGACAGACAGAACTGAGTCCAAGAAGTTGTACTCTGGCACCTGCATGGGATCCATGGCACACACACACTGATCTACACCTCTCCTTACCCCTCTCAAATGCACTCACACACACAATAAATAAATGTCATAAAGATTAAAAAATAATAAATTCAGTGAGCCATTTTTAAAAAGACACAAAAGTAGAAGAAGGCTTTGGGAAGAAGAAAATGTTCAGAAGGAGCAGGAGTGGGGTATTTTGAGAGAACATGTCAAAATATATTTGTAGAAATAATTAATTAAATTGTTTAACAGTATTTATATTATTGATTAATTGATTGGAGGCTGTTAATCCTTAACCAGTCATTATAAATGAGCACACAGACACCACATGGATTTTAACAAGCCTTGGCCTGAACTGAGCAATCTTGGCCCATCTAAGCTAGCTCTTAATTCTATTTCTGAATAAAGCCCTGTATAATTTACATACATTCCCCTGGGGTGTTTTTCTCCACATTATGCAGATCACATGGAATGAGGTTCTTTTCTCTAACCCATGCATGTGTCTTCTTTCCTGCTCTTTGTTTCTTCTCTTGGAGGCTTCTCTTACTCATCTACTGGAGGCTTCTACTACCCAAGAACCTCTCTGCTTCAGAAGCCCCTGCACCTTAGTCCTGCCTACCTCTGTCTTTGCCCAATCTCAGACCTCAGCATTTATTCAACCAATCAGAGACAATGTAAGTGACAGACAGTGAGCAGGATCAATTAATTAACATTTAGAATGTATAACATCACCCCCATCATATATTATATGTTTGTATGAAGCTGTCAAAAAGTAAGAATGGTTTTTGTTTGTTTTTCAAGACTGGGTTTCTCTGTGTAATAGCCCTGGCCATCCTGTGCCATTCTGTGGCTTCTAGGGAACTCAGTCCTTGTGCACACTTCTCCACTAGAAATTCCGTGCTCAGTTGGTTTCTGGGCAGAAAAGGGTGAAACACAGGCCAGGACCCAAGCCACAGGATAGCCTAGAGAGGTGGGAGAAAGAATTTTCTCCAATGCCCAAGTGTTACAACTCTTTTAATAAGCAAGCAGGAGAGTTAGGGCTGTTCTGTCTCATGCAAGAGGCAGGTGAAAGGTTACTAGTTCTTTTTAGCTGGACTGCCAGAGCTGGGCTGGGCAGCCTCAAGGGGCCAAGAGCTCCTGGTATCATACATTTAGCTGGGCAGGTGGTGCAGGAGAGGCAGAGGAAGCTCAGCACCTCTCATCGGGCTTTGGAGGCAGCCACTGGGGTGACTGACCACAGTGATCAAGGCATGATCCTGGCTAGGTGGCCAGTGGCAGTGAGGTGGGATCATGCTCCCCAAACAGGCCTAGCTAGGCTGGTGGGAGCAGCAGCAAATTCTTCATAGAAGGAAGACCACTTCTTTCCCAAGTCCAAAATAAACAGCTGAATCTCAGGCAGTCATGGTGGACGTATGGAGAAAGAGAGTTTATTTCATGAATCAGGAGCATTATAAACCTTTGGGCAGTGGGAGGGGTTTTTGAGGTGAGTGTGTTTGATTCGCTGGGTATAGTCCTATTAGAAGAAAGGAAATGTAGTACCTAATTATCCCATGGGCAGTGGGAGTGGAGAAAGAACTTCAGGTTCACTGGGTGGGCTTCTTATCAAGAAAGGGTTGGGCTACATGACACTCCTTAGAGGATCCCCAGATCAGGCGGACCAAGGGATTCTGCTGACAAAGGGGAGTCCACCATTTGGTACTGAGCTTAGAGGATTTCTGGTAATGGTAGACTTCAACATTACCAGCAGAATTTCCCACAATCCTGGACTGCTTTGTAGACCAGGCTGGCCTGGAGCTCACAGAGATCTGCCTGTCTCTGCCTCCTGAGTGCTGGGATTAAAGGTATGCCCCATCATGCCTGGGAGGCAAGATTATTTTAAATAATGAATGAGTGTTTGTTGCTTTTTCAGTTATTCTGATCACTACCCTGGCCTACTACTGACCTAACTAATGTTGAGAACATGGAGGTAGACTATTTATATATCACAGAAAATTATAACTATAATTGGTTTTGTTTTCACATGCCCCCAGAGTACCTGAGCTATGACTTACAAATATCATTACCCTAACCATCCTTTGATGACTATCGGTTTGGGAGAGAGAAACTGCAAGTGAGCCTGGGATATCTTGTTGGACCTTAAAGCAAAGAAATGTTTAGAGACCAATCAGGAAATTTCAAAAGTTATAGGCTCCAGCTATCCAAACCTGGAACAAGGGGAGAGACATACATTAGTTATAATAATAATGATAACAATGGAGTACAGCACTATGATTGTCTTTAAAAAAAAAAGAGTACTCCAAGTGAAGTAAATAAACATTTGTTTGTTTGTTTCTTTGTTTGTTTTTGGTAAAACTTAACCATGTAACTCCAGGCTAACCTGGAGCCCAGGCTGACCTCTAATTCTTGATCCTCCTGCCTCAGCCTTCCAAGTGCTAAGATTACAGGGGTATGCTACTGTAACCAGCAAAGAGGCAGTCTTAGATATCAACTAATGAATAAAAAAGGAAGAGCTAGAGAAACAACTCAGTGACTAAGGGCATTTGCTGCTCTTACAGAGTACCCCACAGCACATACTGGTCCAGCAGCTTACAACCTCCTATAACTCCAGCTCCAGGGGCTCTGACTCCCTCTTCTGGCTTCCTCTGGTCTGCATGTAACTACATAACTACACACATACACAAACACACACACACACACACACACACACACACACACACACATACACACCATTTAATTAAATGTAACTTAAAAAAATTTAAGACATTTGTGAAAAAATTCAGCAGAGCTTATATACCAGAATTATAGCTAACTTTGTTGGGTGTGACCATGATGCTATGATTCTTTAGTGTAGTAAAAGGAAATATTTATAATTGATACTTATGTTTATTAGGGCAATGGAATTATCCCTTACCCCACTTATGAGTAACCACACAGGCACCTGATGGATTTTAACAAGTTTTAGCCTAGACTGAGCAATCTTAGCTCATCTAAACTAGCCTACAATTCTAGTCCCCAAATAAAACCCCATAACCTATACATACATCCCCTGGGCTGTTATCCTCCATGCTCGGCTGGTGTTCCAGGCCATTGGAGATATGATCTTCCATTATCCCATAGAGTCTCCTTCTTCCTTTCTTCCCTTCCTCCTTCTGGCTTCTCTCCTCTCCCAAAAGCCCGTGAACCTTCTCCCTGCCTATCTCTCTTGTAACCAATCCAGTCTGCAGGCACTTTATTCAACCAATCAACTCCAAATTAGTTGAACAAAGTTTGCACAACAATACACTCATCTGGGTGGCAAACAGATCTTGGGGGCTAGTAATTAGCAATAGAATGCAAGCAGCTTCCAGATCACCCTAACCCTGAAGGATGAGGTCATTCATTATTCTTTTTTTTTTTTTTTGGTTTTTCGAGACAGGGTTTCTCTGTGTAGCCCTGGCTGTCCTGGACTCAATTTGTAGACCAGGCTGGCCTCGAACTCGCAAAGATCCGCCTGCCTCTGCCTCCCAAGTGCTGGGATTAAAGGCGTGCGCCACCACCGCCCGGCCCATTCATTATTCTTAATGAATAGAAATGCTGGCAGAGGGTGGTGGTGGCCCACTCCTGTAATCCCAGCATTTAAGAAGCAGAGGCAGGTAGATCTCTGAATTTGAGGCCAGCCTGATTTACAGAAGGAGTTCCAGGACTGCCAGGACTACAGAGATAAACCTCAAAAAGCTAAGCAAAGAATTTATTTGCAGTTCAAATCTTAAATATCCCCCCAAAGACAAGCACTATTGTAGAGTGGGCAAGTCTTTAGGGGGTGGCCTTCACAGGAGGTCTTTAGGATGTTGCTGGTGTGTCCTCAGAGGAAGAGTGGGACCTCAGCCCTTCTTCCTTTGTTTTCTGTGTCCCAAACACAGGGTAAGTGCTTTGGCCCCACCACAGGCTCCCACCATGACACACTGCCCCCACCACAGGCCCAGAAGCAACAGGACCAATCAATCAACCATGACTGAAAACCTTCCAAACTGTAAGGCCAAGGAAACTTGGGCTCTTTCTAGCCTGACTCCTCAGGGATTTGTGGCAGTTACAGAAAGCCCCCTGACATGGGTGTTAACTATTTTATCCTTTCAGCCTCCAGCTACAGCATTAACAGATGAAGACTTCAGCAATTTCTCATGCATTCTCCGGTATAGCAGAGTACCCCCTCCAGCTTTTCAGATCAGGTTTTCTCCCACACGTCTTCTACCGTGGCTCTTTGAAACCCTTGAAGCAGATCCCACCACCCAAAGCACACAGAACTGCTGTCCTACTAGATCTCCTCCCTGTGACACCTCACATAATTGTCATCATGTCCTGAATGAGTGCAGCCAGAGAAACAGCCTGACGCTGTTTCTTTGCAGCTTAAAGATGAATCATTCTCTTACTCTCTGGAGGAAAAGATAAAGCACAGCAACTGGCTGTCTGATGTACCGAAAGATAACGGCACCTAGCATCTTCTGCTAGCACACGGTGGATTCAGGCAATGGTTTTGGAACTTTATAACTGATAGCAAGGTGTGCTGAGAATATTGCTGGAGCAAATCCTGGCATCCTCAAGTGAAGCAAAGTTGTGAGGGCTTGTGATCCCATTACAAGGGTAGGGGGAGGCACTCATAAGCCCTTTTCAGAAAAATTAAAACTAGGAAATTGGGCTTCCGCTTAGGGAGTCATTCCACCAGAGGGCTTCACTTTTCTCATTTATTAAAGGAAGTGATCAGAGGTTTTTGTTTGTGTGTTTGAAGTTTGCTTTAAGCTCTAATCATTATCACTTGAGTCCCTATTTCCCTGGACATATCATAGTAGGAGTAAGTCCTTCCCAAGACGGGTCCTCTAATTCTCAGATGCTTGAACCATGAGGTAGACCCCTTAGTTCTTCCCTCTGCAGCAAAGCAGGACTTAGCCCACCATCACATCTGGCCCAGGCTCACCTTCCTTCTGGGAGAAAAAAAAATGTGTTTGTTGGTAACATGGAAGCAAAATTAATCCCATATGTCCTTGGCAGGCTGTGCAAAGACAGCATCAAAGGAGGACACTGTGTGGAATTTGCTTACCCACTTCCTGCATCCTCTCTAGCAGTTGTGTTGGCTGCAGGACCCCTCGGGATATTATGGCAGGGCCAAAGGAAAAGGGCAGACATCGTGGAAGAAAGCAACAAATCTATCCAGGGTGTGGTCAGGATGGAAAAGAAGATAAAAGGTAGCAGAGGTCCATAATAAATAGAGAACGAAAAGCATGCTGGGAGATAATGGTCCAGGGCTGGGATGAAGTTCGTGAAGGTGTGCCTACAAAATACCACACTAGAGACAGATGCATTTTATGCTTGGTTCAACATGCTTAGCTATCGGTATCTTCTGTCCTGTTCACTTTTATAAAATGTAACACTACAAAAATATTTAAGTTACATCCTTCTCTGGTTAGCCAGTGAAGCAAAGCAGAGATACCAAAACTTTGAGGAGGGACTGGGACTCAAGCCAAAGCAAGCCCACTCACCTTTTCATGGCACATCTGCACAAGGGAAAGGGGAAAAGTACAAAATGCCCATTTAAAGAAAAGAACCTGGTGTGCAGGCAATTCCAACCTTCATAATGAAGACCTAAGGTCCTAAGGGCCCTGTTTGCACATTTAGAAGTAAATCAGATTAATACTTATGACTTATTCCACAAATTTATTGCAGTCAGTATATCAGTAGAAAAGTGAGGGGCATGTTAGTTTAAAGAGACAAACAGGGATGAGTGAGCGAGACATAGCGGGAAGTCAAAAAGCCTGCTCCCCCAGATGCTCGCTGGGAACTGTAATTTGTTTTTTCTTTTTTTCCCCTGTGAATTCCACATCTGTATTTTTCACCACTAACCCCCCAGTTTTTAGTGTTATGGGGTATCCACCAGAGAAGGCTGCTCACGCATCGGTTTAAGCCAATAGGAAGTCTTTATTAGACAGCTATCGATTATGCTGGGTATTCAGGATCCCAGTGCAGCCCTAGGCCTTTCTCAAAGTGAGCTTTTAAGCACAAAAACCATGCTCTGGGTTGATGTACTTCAGTTAGCAAGAACTGTTAGTCAGAAGGGGCACTGCAGAAGCCAAAAGGCAATGTTAGTACATTTAGGCTTTCCCAGAACTATAGATCGTGATAGATTAGGTCTTTGTTTTAGTGTTTGCAGATGGTTGTCATGGTTTGTCTTGCTGCTTGTATTCAGATGTTAATTGCTTGTCCATCTTCCTTACTGTAGGAGACCACACTCATGTGCCCAAAAGGACGCTTGTAACCTGGCCTGCTAATCTATCCCTGATTGGTTGAATAATATTTCTACACCCTGAGCTGTGAGAAGAGAGATAAGCAAGGCAAAGATTTGAGGGCTTTGGGTAAGTGAGAGGATTATTAGAGAGGAGAAGAAAGGAGAGGAAAAGGAGGTGAGGATGGATACCAGGGGCTAGGTGGATTAGAACTCTACCTGCCTGGCTGGAAGATCACAGACATAGCATGGAGAGAAATAGCCCAAATGAATGTGTGTGAGTATTTATGGGAGTTTTTGGCTGGGAGGTAGAAAGCTAGCTTAGAGGGTTACAATTTGCTCAGCTCCAGTGTTTAAGGCTTATTAAAATTCTAACAGGTGTCTGTATGTTTGCTTGGTAAATGGCAGGTTAAGGAATAACTCTGCTGTCCTAGTAATCATATGTACCATTTATAAATATTAATATTTCATGCAACAGATGGAGTTGACTATGTGCTGAGTTTTACAGCCTGAATGTTACTTCCATCACAGAGCCGGTTGTGCTAAAGCCTGGGACCCTACTAAGGTGTGGAGCCCTGTTACATTAGCTTACAGTACACATATAAATATTTAATAAAGGAAGATCACAATCGCCATACATTTGTAACATACGTTTTAGAAAGGCACAGCATGACTACTCATTTATTTACTCACATCTTTACAATTCTCAGCAGATATGGTAGGCCTCGCTATGTAGCCCTGGTTAGTCTGGTACTGACTCCATAGCCCAGGCTGGCTGCCTCAAACTCATCTCATGCAATCCTCTTACCTCAGCTTCCCAACCGCTGGGATTACAGAAACATATTACCATGCCTACCTCCATGGTATCTTGGATAATACATATATGTGTGTGTGTATACATATACACATTTATAAACATTTAATTATATATATACATATATATAAATTAAAGTTCCCCAGGTTGGCATGTGGAAAAGCTTTTGATTTGAATATATCTATTTTGGTTGCAGCAAAAAAAAAAAAAAAAAAAAAATCTTCTCATTACATCCAATACCTGAGGTTCTATTTATTTGACTTTCTTAGTAAACTAGGTCTAGAATAATGTCATCCAAAAAAATTAAATTTCATCTTCCCTTTCCAATGTTCCAAGTCACATTCTTTTCATCCTCCGCATCAAATGACAGTGGTGGTGGGTGTTCCCACCACTTCACAATCCTAAGGAGAAGGCCTCTGGTGCTTCCTCATCCTGACTCTCCAAACCAGAGCCCAGCAGGTTCTCATGAGCTCACTTCCCTCCACTTTACTTTTATAACAGACCACTTAAAATAATCTTAATATAATAATGAGAGTCTTAATAGCAGCAGGGTGGTTAACTCTCTGAGGAGTTCCTTTCCATCCCTAAACCACAGTGTGGGAGCATTTCTTTGCCTCTGTTGAACACACACACACACACACACACACACACACACACACACACACACACACTCACACTCAGGGGTGGGGCAGGGCAGTGCCTTCAGCCCTGAAAGCAAAAGCACCGTGGGCCTGGGAGCACATTCTCATGGGCAAGTCTTATCAGTGTTGGACGGATAAATGCTTGGTAGCTCTTTGTCCTAACCCACATAAGAACTGGACAGGGTATGGAGATGACAGAAGTTAGTGAATGACTGTTACTCCTGCCCTTGGGTCTGCAAAGTTCTGGCCCTCTTCCTTAGCCCACTCACTCACCCATCCCACATCATCCAAAGCAGGCATTCCCACAGCCTGAGGGGGATCTCCTTCATCAGCTGCAAACATCTCGTGCACTTCACAACCAAGCACATCCACTAGCTGCCTCCACATTAAAGGCCACTGTCACAAACACAGAGGATGCCATCAGGCATAGTGACACCAAGACCTGATATATCACTAAGCAACGAAGGTCTTCCCTATGCAGCCACGTTCTCCCTAAGTCCCCTACTCCCCCAACACCCCATCTGCCACCCTCCCCATCTGCCACCCTCCCCTACTCCCCCAACTTCCCATCTACCACCTTCCCCATATGCCACCCTCCCACCCAACCCCTAAGCTTGGATGTTGTGAGAGCAGCCAGAGAAGAGGAAAAGTCCGGTAACAACCCCAATGTCCTGGAGACTCCAAGGCCATTCTCAAAGCTTCTGTTGGGTTTTCCCAACTAAAGCATCAAAACAGACATTAGGGGAAGGAGGCTATAGAGACAGACAGTAACAGCAGTGAATGTTTCCTGTGCCTTTGGCCTTCGGCTATTCATGACACCACAACTCAGACCTAGACTGCTCAGAACCTCCACCCCCTCCTTAGCCTCCTGTGGCATCATGGAGCATGCACACAATTGCCTTTCTTTATTGGTGCTCAAGGATTGATGTAGGGCAGAGGCTGCCTAATGCTCACCCCATTTCCTCTCCATTCCTCTAACTCTCAAAAAAAAGCCTACTAAATCACATTCCAGAACCAATCCATCCAGCTATCCTCCTGGCTGCCCTGGCCCAGACCTGGTTAATTCCCTGGTTAGCTTACTGCCATCCCAGTAGTTGTCTAACAGGTACCTAGCCTTAATACCCAACTCAGTAATCTGAACCTTGGCCTTAGATTAATAGTTAGAAATATCTCTAACTACGTTTATTGATTGACTTAATCTTTTTTTTTTCCCAAGACAGGATTTCTCTGTGTAGCCCTGGCTGACCTGGAACTCACTCTGTAGACCAGGCTGGTCTTGAACTCAGAGATTCATCTGCCTCTGCCTCCCAGGTACTGGGATTAAAGGTGTGTGCCACCACTGCCTGGTAATTTATTTAGTATTTACTGAAACCTTATGAGGTGTCATTTCCATTTCACAAATGAGAACATGGAAACTCCATTGAATTAAATGTCTTACCCAAGGTTACACTGTTTGTCAACACAGAGCTGAGATCCTAACCTAGGATCTAAACCTTTCCCTCTCTTTCTCTCTCCCTCCCTCCTTCCCATTTAATAAAGACTTACTTTTATTACTTCTTTTAGTTGTATATATGCATGTGAGTCGTGTATGTGCACATTACTGCAGGCTGCCAAAGAGGCCAAAAGAGAATATCAAATCTCCTGGAGCTAGAGTTACAGGTGGTTGTTAGCTACCCAACATGGGTGCTAAAAACTAAACTTGGATCCTCTGCAGAAACAGTATGTGCTTTTAACTGCTATACCATCTCTCCAGTCCCTGGTTTTATTCTTTTTTTTTTTTTAAAGATTTATTTATTATGTATACAGTGTTCTGTCTGCAGGTATATCTGCAGGCCAGAAGAGGGCACCAGATTTCATTATGGATGGTTGTGAGCCACCATGTGGTTGCTGGGAATTGAACTCATGAAGGCATGACCTCTGGAAGAGCAGCCAGTGCTCTTAACCGCTGAGCCATCTCTCCAGCCCCCCCTGGTTTTATTCTTTAGACAGGGTCTCACTACATAGACCAGGTTGGTCTAGAACTCATAAAGATCTGCCTACCCCAGTCCCCAAATTCTGGGATTAAAGACACGTGTTACCACTCCTTGTAGAGAGCTGCGACGTGCCGCGCCCTAAAGATGGCGCCGGTTTCCGCCTTCCACTAGCCCGATGGTGAGCGCTGTCAGTGGTAAACAAGTCCATATTTGGCTAAGACTGCTGATCTGGCTTGCTTCCGCATACGTGGGCCTCTAAGATAGCACCACGTGGCTTTACTTGATTGGCTGTTCATATAGTATTTAGCCTGTGGGTTGGGTCTGCCCGGGCATTCGGAAGACTGTTTTCAAGGGACCTGAATAAACTGCTTGAGAAGAGCTTTTGCGAGTTGCGTCGTTCTTGCTGGTCGAGAGGGACGCGACAAGTGGTGGCCCGTACGGGGAACCAGAAAAGACTCAGAACTCCTGCAGTCAGGGGCAGTGCACTGGTAAGTTCCCAGGATAAATTGGGAAAATAAAGTTTCACGGAAATAGTGAACAAAAGGTAAAGTTTCGCGGGAAACTGCGAACCGAAAGTAAATTTTTAATCATGGGATTGTCTCAGTCACATCCAATTTTTCTGGCTCTTCAGGAGCTACTTTTAGCTAGGAATTTGAAACTTAAGAAGTCAACCCTAGAGAGATTTTTGAATGAATGAGATTCCGTGGCTCCATGGTTTGCGGTGTCCGGGAATCTTACAGTATCCTGCTGGGACAAATTAGGCAGGGACTTGGATTTTGCTTGGGAGCAAGGTGCTCTGAAGCATGGAGTAAGACCGATTTGGAAGATGGTGAGGAGTTGTTTAGAAGATCAGAGATGCTGTAATGCAATCAAGGAGGGAGAATCAGCCTTGGAACTGCTGCAAGGGGAAAGATCTGAGCAGGCAGACAGTGAAAAGGGAAGTAACAAAGGCGAAAGATCTGAGCAGGCAGACAGTGAAAAGGGAAGCAAAAAGAAGGTCCCTCTCTATCCCGATCTTAGAGATTTTAGAGGTTTTGAGGATTCAGAGGGCACGGATTCTGAAGGGGAGCTACATGCTCTAATAGAACAGTTAGAGAGGACTGCTATTAGAAAAAGGGAAAAGAAAAAGGTAAAAGAGAAAGACACGTTGGCGGCAGTCAGTGTAAGTGAAGCTGTTGCCGCAGTGCCTTCAGCCATGTTGGCGGCAGTCGGTGTAAGTGAAGCCGTTGCCGTGGCGCCTTCAACTCCCCCTCCATACCCAGAAGCCGTTCAGATAGATCAGCCTGTTCAGTCCCTGAAAGTAGGGAGATCTTTCTGCCCAGGGATGTGGACACAAGTAAGAACAGAATTACAGTTTGCCTATCCGGTATACCAAGATCCACAAGGGAACAGGTACGAGGAACCACTTGATTTTAAAGTAGTTAAATCCCTTGCAGAGTCGGTTCGTACCTATGGCATTACCGCTTCTTTTACATTGGCTCAAGTAGAAGCATTAAGCAGACATTGTGTGACCCCGAGTGACTGGAGTGGCCTGGCCCATGCCTGCTTAAGTCCAGGGCAATACTTAGACTGGAAAGCTTTCTTGATTGAGTATGCCACTGAGCAAGCAGCCATTAATCAGAGAAATGGAAATCCAGCCTGGGATAGAGATATGCTGCTTGGTCAGGGGAGATTTGCCAACCAGCAGACAGGATATCCCAATCAGGTTTATGAACAAATAAATCAGACAGCTATCAAGGCTTGGAAATCCCTTCCTAACAAAGGGGAGGTGAGTGGGAACTTAACTAAGATTCTACAGGGCCCCATGGAGCCTTTTCAGACTTTGTGGCATGATTGGTGGAAGCAGCAGGGAAGATTTTTGGTGACCCGGATGCTGCTATGCCACTAATAAAACAGTTGGTCTATGAGCAATGTACCAAAGAGTGTAGAGCCGCTATCACCCCTTACAAGAACAAAGGGCTAGAAGCCTGGATGAAAGTGTGTAGAGAACTTGGAGGGCCGTTAACTAATGCTGGTCTTGCTGCCGCAGTAGTACAGTTGACCAGAAAAGGTGGAGGAAATTCAGGAGTTTGTTTTAAGTGTGGCAAGATGGGACATTTTAAAAGGCAGTGCCCCAGGGGAAGGAGTACAGAAAGTACAGGAAGTGTACAACCCCCCCAGACAGCCACGCTGGGCACCTTTTTGTAGAGGATCCACAGGAGAGGAAGGACCTTTTCCCTGGACTGGATGTCAGGAGCGCAGAGCAGTTTGGGTTCAACAAGATTATTTTCCCTTTAGCCCCATGATTAGTAATATAGTGAATAAGTCTTGTACAGGAATGCTTGATACATCTACTAGGGATCCTCAGCAGACTGCCACCAATCCTTTTGATTTGTGGCTTTTGTGTGAGATAAATGGAAGTTGCATGGACTTGGGACCTGTCATTATGCTTGGGGGAGGAATTTATCAAAGAGGTAATTTTTCCCTAGGGTCCGCTACCAAATTGAATCTTTCTAGTGGTAGTGGCTCTGGTACTTGGAATTTTTCGTTTCATTCTTACCGCAATAAGACCTTTTCAGCCTCACCAGTGTGTCTCTGGCCTCCTTTTCTGTGGATTGTAAGTAATGGGAGTGCATCCTTGGGTGAAGAAAAGTTAGTATGCACTCCGGACACATGCTTTTATGCCCTGTGCTGGAATGCCACAGCCTTTCCTGTGGCTGTGGTGACTAGAATGCCTCGATATGTACCAGTTCCTGTAGAGGCTCCTAATACCATGATGCTATTCAGGCTTAAAAGAGATTTTGGCATCACTGCAGCTATTGTTACTGCCATCACTGTTGCTGCTGTGGGGGCTACTGCCTCAGCTATTGCCTTATCCAGTTCTATACAGACTGCCAATGCCCTGAATAACATTTCAGCCAATGTAGCACAGGCATTGGATACTCAGACCTCTATGAATTCTCATCTCAAAGGAGGCCTTATGATAGTTAATCAACGCATAGATTTAATACAAGAACAGATTGATTCTCTTTGGCAACTAGCACAATTAGGGTGTGAGTGGAAAATGCAAGGTTTGTGTGTTACTTCGGTGCAGTATCAAAATTTTACAAAGGCTGCTAATCTGTCTAGACAATTGTCAGAGTTCCTCTTACAGGATTGGTCGGCTGAATTTGAAAATTTGATGAGAAAGCTGAGAGCGACAATCATCCACATCAACTCCACTTGGGTGGATCTGAGCCTGGCTACTGGTTTGACTTCCTGGATACAGACGGCTATGGATCATCTTAAGGAGTGGGCGGGCATAGGCTCTTTGGCGATACTGATGATACTAGCCTCTCTGGTTTGCCTATGGTGCATCTACAAGATGAGAGCCACACAGAAGCGTAATGCAGCCATGATTATACAGGCCCTTGTCGCCATTGAGGCGGGTCAGTCCCCTCAGGCATGGCTCACTGCCATGAAGCCTTAAATCTTCACTGAGCATAGTCCCTGCCCACTGAAGTATTCATTCCATGGATATTAGGGTCTGGCAAGTCAATGACGGAGTTGACGGGTAAGTCTCGGCCACCTAAGACAGGGCAGCCCCCAGTGGGGAGGCTGACCCAGAGACGGGTAAGAGTTTGAGCACCGCCCTCCTATAGGCTCAGGCCCGCCATGAGATCCCCAGATATGGGGATTACAAAGCCTTTCCAGGGACTTCTACCAACTTTAGAAAAAATAAAAAAGGAGGAACTGTAGAGAGCTGCGACGTGCCGCGCCCTAAAGATAGCACCGGTTTCCGCCTTCCACCAGCCCGATGGTGAGCGCTCTCGGTGGTAAACAAGTCCATATTTGGCTAAGACTGCTGATCTGGCTTGCTTCCGCATACGTGGGCCTCTAAGATAGCACCACGTGGCTTTACTTGATTGGCTGTTCATATAGTATTTAGCCTGTGGGTTGGGTCTGCCCGGGCATTCGGAAGACTGTTTTCAAGGGACCTGAATAAACTGCTTGAGAAGAGCTTTTGCGAGTTGCGTCGTTCTTGCTGGTCGAGAGGGACGCGACAACTCCTGGCCTTGTTTTATTCTTTAAGTAACATGACAGAGGGAGAAGAACTAGAATTTAGCATTAATTAATTAGCAGATTAAGACAATAGTTGTAGCCAGGCATGGTGGCACATGCTTTTAATCCCAGCACTCTGAAGGCAGAGGCAGGCAGATCTCTATGAGATGGAGGCCAGCCTGGTCTACAGAGTGAGTTCCAGGACAGTGAGAGCTACAGACTGAGACCTTATCTCAAAAATGAATAAAAAAGACAGTAATTATGCATTGCACTTATTGAGATGGAACTACAATTTCATTGAGATCTTTATTGAAATGCTAGGCAAGGATGCCTTTAATCCTAGCACTCAGGAGGCAGGAACAGGAAGATCTCTGAGTCTGAGGCCAGCCTGGTCTACAGAGCAAATTCCAGGATACCCAGGGCTACACAGAGAAACCCTGTCTTAGAAAGAGAGAGTGAGAGAGAAAAGGCTAAGCAAACAAACAGAACTTGTCCTGGCTTCTCTGGCCTTTGAGCCACTAGGTCACGATTCCTGTATCATAAGACTTAGCTCTGACTGGCTATGAGGTTCATGCTTTGAACACCTAGTGTCTTCATTATTTTTCTATTGCTATGAAGAAACACCATGACCAAGGCAACTTACTTTTAAAAATTAGTTTATTAGGGCTCACAGTTCCAGAGTTTAGAGTCCATGACCATCATGACAGGGAACACCACATCAGGCACCCATGGCACTGGAGCAGTGACTGAAAGTTTACATCTTGATCCACAAGCATGAGGAAGGGTGAGGAGCTAATTGGGTTTGGTATGGGTTTTTGAAACCTCAAACTCTACCCCCAGTGACACACATCTTCCAACAAGGCCACACCTCCTAATCCTCCTCAGACAGTTCCACCAACTGAGGACTAAGCATTCAAACATATGAACCTATGGGAGCCATTCTCATTCAAACCACCAAACTAGGCTGTTCTGCTTCTCTACCCTTCCCTTTGTTCCTAGTCTGTGCACCAGGCCTACCTAGCACACATATGCATTGAAGAAGACAAAAGATTAATACTGAAGAATCCCCAGTACAACATAACAGAAAATCCACACCCATCTCTACCACAGTAAATAACTCAGATTCAAGAATAGAACTGTGTCCAACTGATATGTGATGTGCATGGGGATAGGAACCTTCCCTAATTCTTTACTAAGAATATTTCCAAAGAGAAGCAAAACTTGTGTATGAATAAGGAAAGTGGCTGGGAGAGGACTCAGCAGGTAAGAGGGTTTGCTGCACAAACACAAAGACCTGAGTTCAAGTTCCAGCACCCACATAAAAGGCAGGCATGACTGTACATGCCTGCAGCCCCAGCACTGGGGTCAGGGGAAATAGAATCAGGAAGATAGCTGGGACTTGCTGACAGCCACCCTAGCTAAGTTCAGTGACAGATCCTGTTTCAAGAGAACAAAACAGAGAGTGATAGAACAAGACAGGACACCTCACATCTTCCTGTAGTGTACACACATGCATGAACACATAAAATATGAATTTTTTTTAAAAAGCAAAAGATACCGTAAGATTACTTCATGTCTGTGTCATTATGATGTTGCTTTCCGCCAGGCAGTGGTGGTGCACGCCTTTATTCCCAACACTTGGGAGGCAGAGGCAGGAGGATCTCTATGAATTTGAGGCCAGCCTGGTCTACACAGTGAGTTCAAGGACAGACATGGCTACACAGAGAAATCATATCTTGAAACAACAAAACAAAACAAAAAATGTTGGTTTTCAGCAGCCAGTGCACAGAGAAGGTGGGAAAGGGAATACATATGAAGTATGTTCTAGAGAAGGATAGTGTAACTTGAGGGCGTGGAATTCTTAGTGGGCTTCAGGGGGTCCATGCACTGGTTCATTCAAATTTTGTGTGAATGTGCTTTTTCCCCCCCTTTGGAGTACAGATCTAAACAGAGAATTCACAGAATGTACTTTTTTTTTTTTTTTTTTTTAGAGAAAGAAGATTCCACAGCTATTATCCAAATACTACCTGCAAAGGAAAGAAAATAAATAAAAGCATTAAAACTCAAATTTTTTTGGTAGAAATACTGTTTATGATCCATCATTATTGTTCAAGCCAATCTGTCCTTCCACTCTGAAAGCAATTTCTCTACCAGCTTCCCAGCAGAGCTGGGAGAGCAAGTGGCCCTGGGCTTGGCAGCTCATCGGGGAATGCTCTCCCTTCCTATGCCCAGCCCATAATGTTGGCACTTTCTAAAGCCAGAGATGACCAAGTGTGATCCCAATGCACCCTAATTAAGCCAAATCGAATCATCCACCAGAGCTGAAAGAGCTAGCCCAGAAAGAGTAAGCAGCCAGTCCACAGGACAGGCAGCTCCAGCAGCCTGGTAAACTACTGTGAAGGTTGAAACCAGGAATCAGATGAGTTCCTAAAGACTGGAAAGGAAGAGACCATTACATGGGCTGGGCTTTACAGGCTAGAGGCAGAGCAACAGATTAGAGTAGCAGAGATTCTGGGAAGGAACCGGTGGGCTGGTCTAAGGCCAGGGAAGGCTTGAAAGACATGATGAAGGTCGTATCTTTGAGCATCACTGGGAGATGAGGTCTAAACTTTTGTATAAAATATGTCAGAGGATTGAAGAGGTTCCACAGGGAAAGAGGCCATGTGACCAGGCTCTAATGAGCACAAGAAAAATTGGAATGGATAGAAAAAGAAGAAAAAGATCTGATTACTGAAAAGAGAAACTAGCCAGGACATGGAGTGTCAGGTATTCATTTGAAAGGTGCATAGCTGATGAATAGACCAGTCAGAAAGAGATGTGTGAAGCTAGATACAAAAGTAGGTAAATAGGAGATTTGGGTCAAAGGAAATGGAGAGATTTTTCCTACCATATGTCTGTGGCCTGTCTCTTCCTTAGGGTCTCTATTGCTGTGATAAAACATCATGACAAAAAGTAATTTGGGGGTGCTGGAGAGGTGGCTCAGAGGTTAAGAGCACTGGCTGTTCTTCCAAAGGTCCTGAGTTCAATTCCCAGCAACCACATGGTGGCTCACAGCCATCTACATTGAGATCTGCCCGGGCATATATGTAGAGCAAATACTGTATACATAATAAACAAACAAACAAATAAATAAATAAATAGATAAATGGTTTGTTTTTTTTTAAAGTAATTTGGGGAGGAAAGAGTTTATTTTGCTTAAATTTCTCAGCCCAGTTCATCATCAAAGGAAGTCAGGGTGGGAACTGAAACAGGGCGGGATCCTGGAGGCAGGAGCTGATGCAGAGGCCATGGAGGGGTCACGCTTATTGGCTTGTTCCCCATGGCTTGCCCAGCCTGCTTTCTTATAGAACCCAGGACCACTAGCCCAGGCACACCTTTAATCCCAGCACTCAAGAGGCAGAGACAGGCAGATCTCTGTGAGTTAGCGGATGGCCTGGTCTACAGAGTGAATTCCAGGATAGCCAGGGCTACACAGAGAGAGACTGCCTGAAAAAAACAAAAAGAAAACAAACAATAAAAAAAACATACAAATATGTGCAACGTAACAGTGCTCACTACCCATTCAATCATTAAAGATATTCTTATTAAGTCTTGTCTTTGCCTCAGGCTCTTAATGTTCATTCAGCTTGACTTTGGTGTGAAAACACAGACAGAAAATGGAAGCTGTCCCCCACGTGACATTTTCATAAGTTAATTTAAGACTCCCATCCTTCGAACAATATGTTTTGTTTTGACATGGAGTCTCCTGTATCCCAAACTGGCCTCTAACTCCCTCTGTAGTTGAAGGTGACCTTGATCCCCTGGTCCTCCTGCCTCTACTTCCTGAATGCTGGAGTTAAAATCCAGTAGTCTTGCACTTGCTTTGGATAATTGTTTAACACTCTGTTCCAAAACAGTGACTTTTGAACTCCAAAAGGTCCCACAGACGTTCTCAGAACTCAGGGGCCAGCACTGGAGTGCAACTAATTTCATTCCCCTCCATTCCGCTAAGCCTTCTCCCAACTAAGCTAGCATTCCCAGTCCATGAAAAGCAATTTGAAGGGATGACTACAACCTCAGAATACTAGCGGGGCCCAGGCTCTGAGATCCTATTCTCAAAGCTCCTTGAAGCAAATTTCAACATGCAAATTTATGCTTTAAAATTAAGCTTCATTAAAATGCACTTACCAGTTTAAGTGGAGGCTGATTTTGTAGCTACATTTGGAATTTAGATTCTTACTACTTTCAAACAAATGCTATGTAAACATGAAAATTAAGTAATCACATGATTCTTTGCCCTCCTTCCACAGCCTTCTCACTTGAAACTATCAGGAGACTTCAAAATACAAATCCTAAAGTCACCCCAGAAGGAACAAGAGTCCCTCAGCTGTACTTGGTAGAAAGCCACTACAGACCTCCAGGAGATGAAGGCCCAGACAAATCTCACAGAGGCCCTCAAACCTGCTCCCTGGCAGGAACTCAAAAGAGCCCTGGCAGTCTTCGGCTCCTCCCCACATCCCAGCTGCTTGCTCTGTGCGCCCTGAGGCCTCCACTCTATCTCTCCATCCAGGTCCTCCTCTGGGTCTGCTTTCAAAAGGGCCTGGGCTTCTCCTCAGCACCCACTTCTATGGCTTAGGGCCATGACAGAGACACCAGAAAGAGAACAGGGCCCGTATTAGGAGTTTCCACAGGGCAAGCCTAGGCCAAAAAGGGTCCCCCGCAAATGGCAGAAAACCCTGGTAATCAAAATGTGCCTGGGTGGGGACTCCAGAACTGCCTCAGGGTACGCTCTGCCCAGAACCACGTGTTGTTGTTGTTGTTTAATTGCCCTTATTTCTGTGTGAGGAATTGGAATTGTATGATGGAAAATTTAGTGCATGTCGATCACCTTCGGTAAATTCATTCTTACAGCGAGCGTGCTTGATAAACTTGTCTTTCTATTCTGGTGTAATGAGCTGCAATGTCGGAAAGAGGTCCAGTATTACATCCTTACCCTCACCCAATCAAACATAAGCACTTACCTCTCCCAAACCTGAACAAACTGGGTTGGGAGGATGGGATTTCGCAATGGAGTACTTGCTGGGTTTAGCTTCCAGCAAGGGAGAATTTCACTAGAGGAGGCATCATCGAACCAAGGAAGTTGTGACCTAACTGGAGTCTTGCCCCCGACCCACCTCAATGGCTCAGAGTTCAGGCTTTTGGGTCAGACCGCAGGCCTATCGGTTCAAGGCTGTGTGACCTCAGGTGAATCACTGAACCTCTCTGGCCTTACTATCTTAATTGGCTCACTAAGTCTTTGTTTTTTTTGTTTTTTTTTTTTTTTGGTTTTTCGAGACAGGGTTTCTCTGAATATCTCTGGCTGTCCTGGACTCGCTTTGTAGACCAGGCTGGCCTCGAACTCACAAAGATCCGCCTGCCTCTGCCTCCCAAGTGCTGGGATTAAAGGCGTGCGCCACCACCGCCCGGCTCTAAGTCTTTGTTAATACTTCTTCCTCATGTTAATGTCCAAGCCACGCCTATCTTCTCCACTTTCCTTGGCCTTAGGTCCACCTGTGGATACAGGTTCCATACAAATTTTTCCTGCTCCTCCCTCGCGCGGGACCTCTGAGTGTGGTATAGAAATCACTATAATTTGGGTGGGTTTTTTTATTATTATTAATATCTAGGAGAGATGTACAGGCCGTGGTGTGCACGTGGCGTCAGCTCTCCACTTTTAAGTGAGCTCCTGGGATCAAACTCTTGTCAGACTTGCAAGGCAAGTGAGTGCCTTTTACCTGCCAAGCCATCTGACTACCCCCCACTCTGTAAATGTTTTAATAACAGTCTTAGAGATTCTAATGCGGAGGCAACCTGTGGCAAACAGCAGCCCAGTGCTTTTATCCTTACAATTAAAGAGCTGGCTAGACCTGTTAGCACATTTGTGTCTTCAAAAAAAAACCTGCCTCTAACAACCTGAGCTTTTTTTTCTTTCTTTCTGAAGCAGATCTCACTGCACGTGCATGCTCTGACTGGTGGCTTCCAAATGTTTCTGTTGGTAACTGCAACACACACACACACACACACACACACACACATTTACTTAGCAACTAAGAACAATAAGAACTAGTGTTTATATGTGTGCACATACATGCAATTTTTTTAATAAAATAATAACAGAAACGTATGCACATTCCTGGCCTCTTGGAACACACCTATAACCCCAGCACTTTAGGCAGCTTACAGAGAATGATGTTGAATTCAAGGCCATTGTGGACTACATAGCAAGATCCTGTGTCTAAAATAAAGCTATACCAGCTTAATATAATAACCTGGAAATATATATAACCTGGAAATAACCCATTGTCTTTCAATAGATAACTGGTCAAAAAACACTTGTCATCACCTCAGGGCTAAGGAAGCTCTGTCAAGAGGAGGCAGAAAGATTGTAAGAGCCAATGGGTATGGAAGACACCAAGGAAACAAGGCCTTCGAGATACAACAGGACTGACATACATAAGAACCTAACACAGAAGCTATCTCCAGTTGAGAACTGCTCTCAAAGAAAGAATTAGCTTTTTTCAACAGCGTTTCACTGGGTATACAAACCATACTAAAGGTAGGTCCCATGCCTAGCAGTAGATGGCCAACACAAAACAAACTCAATGATATTTTTGGAGATATTTTTTTGTCTTTGTTTGGGCTTTCTTTTTTTTAACCTTTTAGAGCTTTTACTTAAATATTACGGTTTCTGGTTTTGTTTTTATTACTGTTCTACATGTGCAAATCTGTGTGTTTCAGCATCTGCGTGTGTTTCTTGAGTTTTTTCTTTGGATTTTTCCTCATTTGTTTTTTTTTTTAATTTTTTGGGGGGGATCCTGTTTGTCTTTTAATTAGAGAGAAAAAGAGGATGTGGATTTGGGTGGGTGGAGAAATGGGGAAAATCTGGGAGGCGTTTAGAGAGAGGAAACTAATCAGATTATAGTATGTGAAAAAAATCTATTTTCAAACAAAAAAATCAAACCACACATACTATAGAATTTACTGAGCAAAAAACCCATTAACTATTTATGCACAAAACAAACTTGGATGAACTTCCAGAGACTTAAGCTAAGCATAAAAAGGAAATTCCTAAAGGTTTCACATCATGTGATTCTATTTATATACCTTTATTGAAGAAATAAATTATAGCAGTAGAGAAGAGATTAGTGACTGCCAGGGATTGAGGAGAAGGTGAGTTCTCGGCATCAGCCATGAAAGAACAACATGAAGATCCTTGGAGAGATAAAATATATTCTACAGAAATGACCTATGTTGGTCTCAGTATTGTAATTGTTGATGCTGTCATTTCACATTTATCCTGTACACATTGTACCCTACAAAGAATACAAAATTTCACCCTTTATTTACCTCTTATAGCTGACTAGAACACATAGTTATATCAAGAAAAAAGGTTCAGTTAGCCAGGCGTGGTGGCGCACGCCTTTAACCTCAGCACTCGGGAGGCAGAGGCAGGCGGATCTCTGTGAGTTCGAGGCCAGCCTGGTCTACAAAGAGAGTCCAGGACAGCCAGGGCTGTTAGAGAAACCCTGTCTCGGAAAAAAAAAAAAAAAAAAAAGGTTCAGTGAAGTTTATCCCTTTAATCCCATCACTTGGGAGGCAGAGGCAGGCGGACCACTGAGTTCGAGCCAAGCCTGGTCTACAGAGTGAGTTTCAAGACAGCCAGGGCTACACAGAAGGAAAAAAAAAAGTTTTCTTAGGAGCTGGAAAGATGGCTCAGCAGTTCCTAGACCCCAAAAGGCAACTCCCAACCACCTGTAACTTCAGTTCCAAAGAATCCAGCTGCTTCTTCTGTCTTCTCTGGGCACTACACGCACACGATGCATGCACATAAATGTCAACAAAATACCCATACACATAAAATAAAAATAAATAATGTTTAATATCTCCTTTTTCCCATGGAGTCATTTTATTTCTATGCTTTACATCCCTAAAAAAATAATAATCCCAGTGTTTTCTCCTTGTGTGTGCTTGTCTTGCTTCTCCAGGGTCCACGATGCCAACCTAGATTGTCAACACCCTGAGCCCAGTTGACGAGATGGGCACAGACTACTCTGCCACTTTTCCAGGAGGCACATAGAAACGTGGGCTGATCGGAGCACACTCGTTTCCACCTGTGACACTTTCCTGGACGTTGTGACACTCCCACTTTTCACACTTGGCATTGTTCCCATGCTTTACAGTTACCCCTGCACATTGGACAGTGGCTTCAGTGCTCAGTCTCAGTGCAGCCTTGTACTTGCCTCTCTTTTCAGCACGGATGATGAGCATTGGCCAACCAAAATATTCATGCCCACCATTAGGGTGGCATGCCAAGACCTCAGAAAGAGTGAAAAACTTTTCTTTCTTTCTTCCTTTTTCCCCCCACTTCGAGACAGGGTTTCTCTGTATCCCTGGCTGTCCTGGACTCACTTTGTAGACCAGGCTGGCCTCAAACCCACAGAGATCCACCTGCCTCTGCCTCCCAAGTGCTGGGATTAAAGGTGTGTGCCACCATGCCCGGCCTAAAGAAAAACTTTTAATCTTCAGAACCTTTAGAGTTGCATGTGACTCAGCAGGAGAGCATGTGCTCATCACATGTGAGACCATGGGCTTGATTCCCAGCACCAAATAAACAAGTAAATAGACTCCATTGTTCCTGAACCAAAATCTAATAAACCACGTATCACTTATTCTACACCTGCCTTTCTAACCCAACTTGTTTCTGTGCCCTGCTCACTCGATCGTCCAACCCAAAGACTCTCTTCTAGGCTTCCAAATGTTTTTTGCGGACTCAGAACTTCATACAGGATGCCCTTTTCTCCGCCACCTGCCCAGTTAACTCTGACACGTGCTCCCAGTCGTTTAAGTATTGTTTGTCCTTTGATCACTTGTTCAGTGGTAGGGTTATGACATACAAGGTGTGCGTTATTCAAGTCAACAGAATCTACCCAGTTTGGAATTCAGATCATGTTTATTCCCCTCTTGTTATCCCAAGACTTTAATAAAACTTTATTCAAGCATCTCAGGTGTCCTCTCAGCTACACTCTGAATTGTGACTTAGATGGTACAGTAGCGGAGTGAAGTATGTAGTGGATGCCTCCATTGAAGTCAGGGAGAGAGGTAAAGCTATCAGGATACAAAAATTAGGGCAACAAAATGTGCTAGCACACGCCGATAGTCCTAGCACTTGGGAATGGAGAGGAGGCAGGAGAATCAGAAGTTCAAAGCCATCCTTAGCTACATATTGAGTTCAAGGACAACCTGGCTACATGAGACTCCGTCTTAAAAAAAAAAATCAGAACTGTCAAGTTCAGCTGTTGTTTCCCTCACAGTATCTGTTTCTGGGCAGAGTTTGAGGATTTGGCTCATGATGTAATTAGAAATGTTTATTTTGCCTTGTTTAAAGACACAGATTAGAGCTGGGCATGGTGGTGCGTGCACACCTTTAATCCTAGCACTCTGGAAGCAGAGGCAGTTGGATCTCTGTGTTTGAGGCAAGCCTGGTGTACAGAGATATTTCCAGGATAGCCAAGAATATACAAAGAAACCCTATCTCAAAAACTATCCAAACAAACAAGTAAAAACCTCAGAGGGCCATCCAGATAGCTCGGCAGGTAGAGGCACCTGCTGCCGTCCCTGATGAACCTGAGTTCCAACCCTGGGACCCACATGGTGAAGGGAAAGTATACTGACTCCTGCAAGTTCTGTCTTCCACACATGTACCATGGTACATGCACAACCCACACACAGATGTGTACAAATGTATGCACAAACACACATATTACTAAAGAAGTTAATTTTAAACTTTTTTTAAATGCACAGATTATTACCTATGCAAATGCATGTGGTTTTGATGAAGACCATAAATGACCAATAGCTACAATCATAATCTAGTACAAGGCTTGATGTGGTTCCTGAGAACTGCCATCTTTCTGGAGCACTGTGACAAACTGTGCTCAGTTCAAAATGGAAACAAACACATGTATTCTGACCTTATACAAGTGGTCACACAGGCAGCAGGCACACAGAGGACTGGGGAAGCAAGCAAGGCTTGAAATGTCTCCAGCATTTCTCAGAGCCCTGAGATTGTGCATTATCCCATTCCCCCCATTTGTTGATTTGCTTATTCACTCACTCACTCATTCATTCATTCCTTAGTTTTTTTAAGGCAGGGTTTCTCTGGAACTCTCTAGTCTGGGCAGGCCTTAAATGCACAGAGATCAGCCTGCCTCTGCCTCCTGAGTGCTGGGATTAAAGGCATGTGACATGACTACCTGCCCCCCCTTCATTTTTATTTTGTTTGTTTGGTTTGGGGGGTTGTTGTTTGTTTGTTTCTCATGTGGCCTACTAGGCTCAAACTCACTATGGATCCCAGGATTACCTTGAACTCCTGATATTCTTGTCTTGGCCTCCTAAGTGCCAGGGTCACAGACATGGGCCAACAAAGTGGGAAGTTTCTTGGGTTTTACTTTCAAGTTTTGTGATACTGAAGACTGGACTCAAGATTTCACACCTGCTAACCCAGTGCTCTATTCCTGTGTCATATCCCCAGCCCCTTCTACTTATTTTAACTTTTTATGACATTTTAAATGATTATTTATGGTGGCCCCAGGCATCTGGAAGAAAGACACCCAAGTACCTGTCCTGACCCCATGGTGGGCACCACTAAGATGAGTGAATGCATGGTGGAAAGATAGTAAAGATGGAGTACGTAGCAGAGAGAAGGCGGAGAAAGCAAAGCTGAGAAGTTCATGCACTATGGAGAGAGGTGGAACTGGAGACATGATAGCAGTGAGGAGCAGATGGATATGAGGAGCTTGCACAGCTACCCGAGGCCATGGTGATGTCTGTGGCCTTCCCACAGGCAGGATCAGTGCTCCTATCTGTGGTCTGTGTTGCCACTGGAGGCCACCCAGATGTCAGTGGTCTGAGCTGCTGCCTGAGACCATGTTGATGTCTGGAGGCCAAACCGATTTGAGTGTCCTGCGCTGCCACCTGAGGCCATGGTGACATCCTGGTCCTGGCTGCTGCAAAGGGTAATATCTGGGTGTGAGGTCCTGCTGCAACCAGGGAAATATCTGGGTGTGAGGTCCTGCTGCAAAGGGTAATATCTGGGTGTGAGGTCCTGCTGCAACCAGGGTCTGTGTCAATGTCCGTGGTCTGGGCTGCCACTTGAGACCAAGTGGATGTCTGAGGGCCATGCTGCCCTAAGGGGATATGCTAATCTGAGTGTCCTGTGCTGCCACTTGAAGCCATGGTGACCTGGGCCCATGCTTTTGCCAGGGCCATGTCTGGGTCTGTTGCCTTATTGCAGCCGGAATCTGTGTTGATGTCCAAAGCTTGTGTTACCACCAAATGCTATTTGGATATCCCTGGCTTGGGCTGCTGCCTGAGGCCATGTTGCTGTCTGAGCACTGTGCTGAGCTGGCCCTTCCCCTCTCCACCCACCACACTCTGGAGAGCTGGCCCTGCCCCTCTCCCGGGCATCAAAAGAGAGCTGGCCCTGCCCCTCTCCCAGGCATCAAAAGAGAGCTGGCCCTGGTGGCATGAATGCAGGACAGCTGGCCCTTATGGTGTTAGTGAGGAGAGCTGGTCCGAATGGTGTGGGTGAGGGAAACATGGCCCCTTGACTAAGCAGAATGGGGAATAGCTGGCCCTGTTGGCAAGGACACAGGACAGCTGGTGGGACAGCCAACTCAGTTACCACCCAGACCCAGACCCTGGGCTTTGAGCTGACCTACCCCAACATCTACATATGAGCTGGTGGGTGAAGGAGCCTGTCCTCCAGAACCTCAGCTGCAGGTCTCCATGACTCAGGGAAACAGCAGGATATCTGGGAAGAGTCTCAGTGAAGGTCCACTATTGATTGCTATAGCAGAAATCAGAGGCCTCCAACCAGACCAATGACCCATTGCAATGAACATTTGCAAGTAAAGCTGTGTCCATTCTGTGTGACACACCGGATTGGGATGCATGATGTGAAATTCACAAAAAAATCAATTAAAAAAGAAAAAAGAAAGAAAGAAAGAAACCACCCTACAAGCTTGCTTACAGCCAGGTCTTATGGAGGCATTTTCTTGATTGAGGTTCCTTCCTCTCAAAATAAAATAAAATCATTATCTACGTGTATATGTACGGAGCTCTTTTGTAGAGGTCAACTTATGGGAATTGGTTCTCTCCTTCACCGGGTGGATTTGGGGATCCAGCTCAGTTTCTTGGCAGCAAGTGCCTTTCTTTACCTGCTGAGCCTTCTCACCTTTCCTCTTTTCTATTTCCAGATGGGTTCCGGCTAAGTTGCTCCGGCTGATCTTGAGAGATGTGCCTATTTCTTTTGCTTATATGTGTCTGTGCCTGCATGAGTTTGTGTGCATCACATGCATGCGGGGGCTTGTGAAGGCCAAAGGGGGGGGGGGTTGGATTCCCCTGGAGCTGGAATTGAAGGCAGTTGTGAGCTGCTGGAGGGGAGCAATGGAAACCAAACCCTGGTTCTCTGTAAGAGCAGTAATTGCTCTAAGTGGGGCATAGTGGCACACGCCTTTAATCCCTGCACATGAGAGGCAGAGGCAGGCAGATCTCTGCGTGTTCAAGGCCAGGCTGATCTACATGTTGAACTCCAGGCCAGCAGAGGCTACATAGTAAGACTCTGTCTCAAGAAACAAATGAAAATAAATAAAAATTTTTTTAACAGATTTGTTTCTTTGTTTGTTTGTTTATATATAGCCCAGGCTGATTTTGAACGCAGAGAAGGTCTTGAACTTGAGATTTTCCTGTCTCACCCTCTCAGCTAATCAGATTATAGGTAGGCACCGCGAAGCCTAGGTTTGTTTTGCTTGCTTTATTTGGAGTTATTTTGGTAGCTCTTCTTTGTCTTAGTTCTTCTCATTAGCCTAGGGACCGCAAATCCAAAAAAAGACTATAGCAAGAACCAGGCTTGTCACACTCACAGCTCCCAAGCATAATCAGCATATACCCAGGGAGAGAGTGACACTGGCTGGAAGAGAAGGACCCCACGTGGTAGGAGGACAAAACCTCTCCATCCATCGCCTTTAAAAAGAACTCCATGGGGCTGGAGAGATGGCTCAGCCATTAAGAGCAATGACTGCTCTTCCAGAGAACCTGGGTTCAAATCCAGCACCCACGTGGCAGTTCACAGCTATTTGTAATTTCTGTTCCAGGGGATCTGACACCTTTACACAAACATGCATGCAGTCAAAACACCAATGTACATAAAATAAAAATAAACAAAAAATTTTAAAGAAACTTTAAAAAAATAAAAAGAAGCGCATATGATTTGGAGTTAGACCTGCCAGAACCCTACCAATGACCATTTTTCTAACATGCTCCTGGTGATAACCACCAGCTATGATAACCTCATCCTATTCAGGAACAGATGCTTCAAAGAAGTTAGAGGTTTGAAGCTGGAAGGCTCCTGGCTCTAAAAGACTTTTCTGGGTCTCCTCCCCCATGGTTTGCTGAAGAAGTCATTCCACCTTGACTGCAGGGTCCTTGTGTTACAGAGACTCGGTGGTAGAGGGCTTTCCTGCATGTGCAAGGACCTGGGTGCATCCCCATCACTGGGAATGAAGTAATTTACAATGTGAGAAGTTTGTTTTTTAGTCAGACAACCTTCTATACAAGTGATTGTTTGCAGGGAATGTTCTCTGGGGTAATTCCCCTAAGGCCAAGTCATCTGCAGACTTGAAGAAGAAACAGAGTAAGAAAGAGCCTCTTCTGGGTGGGACACAGGACTTCCATTGGTGTTCTGTCACCTGGAATGGAATGACAGGCATGGTTATGTATGGAATGGGGGGGGGGGAAGAGACTAGGAAATGGCGCTCAGCAGAACTCACAAAATCAGATCTTGGGAGACAGCAGTTAGCCTCTTCTAGAAGTTCACATCCCTTGCTCAAAGATTCCATTTTTAGCTGATGAAACACCAAACCAAGGCACAGGGAAGTGACAAAACTTTCCCCAAGGTCATAAGGTAACAAGTGTGTAAGTAAAGGTTCGAGTCCAGCGCTCATAGTAAATACCACTGTATATATTAACTCTAAGAGTATCAGAAGAAAAGAAAAATTGTCTTATTATCTTGGCGGACTAAGGGGAAGGGAGAGCAGAGAGACTTCACACAAAATTTAAAGTCTTCTGGAGTAGGTGTGCAGCTCAGTGCTGAAGTTCACATGTTTAGCACTCATGAGAGCAATGGGTTCAAGTCCCAGCATGAAAACAAAAATAAAAACTTAAACTACTGCATGTGCTTGGTACTCAGACATACATGCAGGCAAATTACCCCTACACATAATAAAATAAAAATAATTAAAGCAAACAAACAAACAAACTCTCTGAACTAGAAGTAAAGGCAGGTGTTGGAGAGACAGTAAAGGGGCTGGATGCCAAGCCTGACCTCCTGACCTCTTGACTTAGATCCCAGGGACCCACTTGGTGGAAGAAGAGAATCTACTCCTTCAGACTGTTCTCTGATCTCCACACATGCATGGGCAGCCCACCTCTCATGAACCAGAAATAAATAAGTAGAATGTTAAAAGGGGGAAGGTGGGCTGAAGAGATGGCTCTTGGTTAAGAGCACTTGCTGCTCCTCCAGAGGGCCAGGTTTGGTTCTCAGCACCCACACTGAAGCTTACAACTGTCCAAAACTTCAGTACCATGTGATCCAGCACCCTCTTCTGGCCTCCATGGGCACCAGACAGGCATCCAGTGTGCATAAATATGTCCGGTCAAAGTACCCAACACATGAGACAAAAATAAATAAGTAGCACCGGGCCGGGCGTGGTGGCCACACCTTTAATCCCAGCACTGGGGGTCAGAGGCAGGCGGATCTCTGTGTGTTCCAGGCTAGCCTGATCTACAGAGTGAGTCCAGGACAGTTAGAGTTACACAGAGAAACCCTGTCTCAAAAAAAAAAAAAAACTAAAATAAATAAATTAAGTAAGTAACTGAAAAAGACTCTAAGTTTCCATCTCCAGGATGGGGCAACCTATATCAGGAAGAGGAGAGGAGGAGGGAGAAGCAAGGAAAAAAACGGGGAGAGGAAGAAAGGAAGGAAGGAAGGGAAGGAGGAGGGAAGGAGAAAGAAAGGGAGGGAGGGAGAGAGGAGCTAGGAAAGAGTTAGGTGTTAAAAAGAAGGAAAGAAAGGAGGAGTTAGATGTTAAGAGTGTTGGCTGCGGGCTGGAGAGATGGCTCAGCAGTTAAGAGCACTGGCTGCTCTTCCAGAGAACCCACATGGCAGTTCACAGCTGTCCGTAACTCTAGTTCCAGGTGGTCCTACACCCACACATAGATATACATGGAGCCCGCCAAAACACTAACGCACATAAATAATAATAATAACAACAAGAGTTCCAGGACAGGCAGAGATACACAGAGAAACCCTGTCTCGAGAAAAAAAAAAAAAAGAAGAAAGAAGGAAGGAAAGAAAGAAATAAAAAATAAAAAATGGGGCAATGCCTTTGCTCCATGGCCACTGAAAAGCCCCAAGTTGCCTAGAACAGAGAAGCCCTCCAAGGTTTTACAGGAAAGCTGGTGGAGAACTTGCTGTGGTGTGTTGCAGGCAATAATTCCAGCGGCCTCTTTCTACAGGAGAACTGGGGAGCACCCACGAAGTCACCTCCATTGTTCAAGCCAACGAAGTCCCATTCTCTAGATCCGATGGGTTAGATGGGTTAGCGTCTCTCCTTTCGTTAAAGCTCAGTGATACCTCTCTAGTTGAGGAGTGGGAATGGTAAAGGATGAGATCGCAAAGACAGAAGTGCTCTGAATTCTATCAAGTTCTCCTAGCTTGATGCTGATGGTTGTGGTGGGGCAGAGGGGGCGGCGTGGCGGCGTGTGCGTGTGCGTGTGCGTGTGCGTGCGTGCGTGCGTGCGTGCGTGCGTGTGTGTGTGTGTGTGTGGTTTGTGTGTTTGTGTTCACGTGTGTGTGTGTGTGTGTGTGTGTGTGTGTGTGTGTGTGTGTGTG
>CAJQZJ010032684.1:3156730-3166730 GCA_907164525.1 Lophiomys imhausi
GTGTGTGTGTGTGTGTGTGTGTGTGTGTGTGTGTGTGTGTGTGTGCATCAAACCCCAAATAATTGTAACGCAGAAAGCCTTACTGGATTCTAAGACCTAGATTTCTCGATGGTGAAGCATGCTGTGCTGGCAACTGGAGCTGTGCCATTAGGCGGCCAGGAGAGGCGTCCACACAGGGGCTTTCTGCTCTTGACCCCAAGAGTTACTGTACAGGTTACAACCTGCCAGCAGGAGCTAAACCTGACCCTTCGGTCCAGTTGGTTTCCTCGATCACCTAGGCCCAAGAGTGGGGCTGGAGCTGTGAGTGCCTGTAGCCGGACTCCGGGGCTACTACAGTGAGTTTACAAAGCAGGAGTGAGTGCAAGATGCTTGCAGGGGAAGGGGGATTGTTTTCTTCCCAGCTTGGGCGTTGGCCTCTAGGAGGGCCGTTTGTACAGCTCTCTTCTCCTTGTGGGAGCTACTGAAAGTGCAGCAGGGCTTCCCAGGGAGCGCCTAGAGCCCTCGGTGAGAAAAATGTAGCCCTCCATCAGCGCTAACCCCCTGGCCTGGGGACCAGGGTGGGACAGTTGTTACCCAGGGAGATTTCGCGTTTCTCCTGCTCACCGACCGTGGCGCACTCGAGCTCAGAGTGTACGGCGCCCACAGAACCTATGGGACCCTGGCTCAGTGCCCTGCTAATCGGCTGGTCAAGAACCCTTCCTGTGGTTTGGGCTGGGAAAACGGATGGTGATTGAAAGTTCTAAAAGCGTGCCGAAGCTACCCAGCGCCGCCGGAAGAGTCCGCTTTCTTCTTGAAATGCCTTGGGAAGTAGCAAAGGGGATCCGGGACAGAATCTCTCTCTGCAGGGGCAATGCCTGTGTCCTCGAAGCTCAGCTTCATGATGCTGGCTGCTACCCCCTGCCTTTTCTTGGTCAAGGACCTGAAGTCTCACTTCTATTTGAAATCTCCCCACACGACCTGAGATAGCTCCGCTGAAGTTCTAAGGGGGAAAAAATCTCTGCTTCTTGGGGCTACGGAGGTGTGTTCGACCTTGGGGGCATCAGTATCCCCTTCCACTTCACCACACCAGACAAGGCACGGGAGTGATGCGGCCTTCATTCCTCAGGCCACAAATCCAGTCCCTAAGCAAAAACACGATTGCATAGACCTGAGTCAGAATCCCGACTCCACCTTTTGTCCTTGTCGTAAGCAAGAGACCTGGAGCTATGTCTCTGTTTCCCTCTGTATGAGTTCTATGCCCACTCCCAGGATTCCTAACAGTCAGAGAGCTAGGACGGATGATAAAGAGCTTGGCAGAAACTAGGACCAGATACATTCTAAGCAATTGCCTTCTCTAGTAGACTATAATCCACTGGACGTTAGTAACCCCCAGATCCTGACACGATGTTAGAACAGGGAAGTACCAGCAGTGATGTGGCTCTCAAGTTGAGGATGCGGTTGAGAACTTTGGACTCAGGGACCACTAAAAGTGAGGAAAGGAGAGGCAAAGATTCCCCCTGTGGAGCTATCAGGAAAGCACAAACCAGGGGAACCAATCCACTTAGCTGTACTAACCAAGTCCAACCCTTGAAGGATTGTACATTGTGACCTCCTGCTGACCCTATGCAGAAAAAAAATAAAACACAAATATGAGTTTCAAGAACACAGACTTTGGAGTCTGTCCATCTGAGGGCTTAAAGGGTAGGACACCTGCTGGCTCCCTAGGTCCCTTGAGGCTACAGTAAGGGGCTTGTTGGGACAATGAGTATTAAGGACAGTAACAAGAGCTGTCCTGAGTAGTTGTGTGTGACTGTGATAAAGAAACCAGTGTTAGAAAGGCAGGACAAGTCCATGCCCTCCCCCACCCCCACCCCGAGCGCCAGCTTTGAGTTCTAGGACAAAGTTCAAGAGAATTAGAAATCACAGATCCCCAGAACAACTTGTGTAAGGATGGTACCCAACCCCCTAAGCATCGCCCTGGGGCCAGCAGTATGGAAAGCGTCATCCTGAGACCCTGGCCAGAGAGTGAGTTACACTGGCCTTTGACTGTGCAGCCCTGGGGAGAGGGGTGCCTCATTTCCCTGATCACACCTCTCTGCTCAGTGCAGAACACCCAGTAGACAAGCAGAGGCAAAGTCCTGGGCCAAGGAAAGTCTAGGGAATCTGGACCAGCAGGGAGGCAGGGGGCTGAGAGCCCTGAGCAAACCTGCCCTCTCCAGCTCGGAGCCTCTGGAGAACCTGGGTGTTTGAGGCTTACACTAAACACCACTGGGATTTGTGCTGTCGCAACAGAGAAGACAGCTGGCTGGCAGCTGGAGCTGGAGGAAGCACCTGATGCAAAAGAAGTCGTTTTCTTCAACCCAAGAGCTTCAATGTTCGATGCTACAAAGGGAATGGGTGGATCAAGCCAGGCGCCTTACATTACAGCTAACGGAACAGACTCCAAAGTGAGATATGTTGAAACACAAAAAAAGTCGGAATTGAGACACCTAACTCCCCTCTACTAGATCCAGGCAGGATAAAAGAACATTGGAATTAAGTGTAACAACTGACTGGAAAGAGGGTGTACCAGGGCAAACAAACTAGCTTCATTCAGGCAGCCGGTAGTTTCCCTCCAAATTAATCTGAACTCCCTCTTGAGGCTTTTTTTTTTTTTGGCTTTTCAAGACATGGTTTCTCTTTGTGTCCTTGGCTGTCCTGGACTCACTTTGTAGACCAGGCTGGCCTTGAACTAACAGAGATGTACCTGCCTTTGCTTCCCAAGTGCTGGGATTAAAAGGGTGGACCACCATGCCCAGCCTCATACATCTGAGGAGAGCAGAGTGGTTCTCCTCAAAACTGGGGATCGAACTATAAAATATCATTATCAAACAAGATAAAAGGGGCTCAAGTCCTGTTAACTTCAGAATGATGTCGGTTTGGTTTTTTGTTTGTTTTGTTTTTTTACAAATCTCACCTGATTTTAGACTGTTAATGGGGATTGAGGAAGAAATAAAACCCAGAAAATTTCCCACCACCAGTGAGTGAGCCTGCGGGACAAGCTTGAGATGTCAACAAAGGAACAGAGAAAGGATGGCTACATTTTAATTTTGGTTCCCAAGAAATTGTTTTTCTTTTATTAGGGCAAAACGGCCACCACTGTGGTGACAGAGCACTGGGACTTGAAACCAAGTCACTAAAAGGCAATGTGGATTAAAAGCCATGAGGTACCATTGACGCACACAAAAGCAGCAGGGAGCCGTTTAAAGTCAGTGTGGGTTGGATCTAGTGCAAGCCCCACCGGGGAGCCGTTCTAACAAACTCATTCTTCCTTCCCCATCTCCAGGCCTTCCTCAACCAAGTGGCTAAGAACTAAATCCAGGCAGACTGGAAGGCGCATTACCTGCCTCATTATTCCGCTGTGTGAGTGCTGGATTTTTAATTACACACTTGCTTTTTCTGGGGAAGACCAAAGATCGTATTTTTTTAAAGTATCAACTTGTTTTCCATTAGGCAGTTGTTGTAACAAGTTCTTCCAGTGACATGTCTTTAGGAAGGGATGCTTCAGATGGCGCGCACTAGCACAATTTTGTGGCTTTTAATTACTATTTTGTTCTTTTGGGGGGTTTCAGAGACTGGCGCCTGGGAGTGATTAGACTGTCTACCAGGCCTGCCTGTAGCAACTCATACATTGTCCACCAGGTGGCGCCACAAAGCAGGCGCTACCGCAGAATCTTCGGACTTGGGAGTCCATCACCACGCGTGCGTCCATCACCTTCCCACTGAAAATCCCAACCACCAGAAAAAGAAGTCACCTCTTTGACTTAAAAAAAAAAAAACCCACAGAAATAGAATTACAACAGCAGGATAAGATCTTGAAACACGAAACTGAAAAATAATGTACACGAAATATCACTGTTTTATATTTATTGTTTATATCAAGAAAACATGTTATGTGTGATATTGGGTCTTGAGAAATCTCTAACATTACTTCAGTATTTTTTCATTCCCCTTTTTGTAAAAATACCGATTCAAACGACTGAGAAGGCTGTCTAGTCTGGCCTACCTTTCCCAAGGAGGAAACTTTAAGATCAGTTCCCATCCAAGTTGATCAGATGGGCATCATTACTCCAGGCCTTTATGTGTATAAGGAAAAGTGATTTCAAATACATTATTAGTAATAATACCTTTGGGCTTTTAAAGCTCTTCTCTCAAGCAACAAGGAAAAACGTTAAATATTATCCAATTAATTGCCGTAATATCTCTGTGGGTTGGTTGGGAAGCATGTATTATTACACGCGGCTTATGGATAATTTAAATCAATTGACCGTCATATGCCGAGTGGCTGATGAGAGTAAGAGCCAGACACTTCGAGGAAAGGTGTCTGGAGGAGAGGAGACAAAGCCGGCTCGGACTTCTGCCGAGCTTTATTTGATTAACGTGACCTCAGGACAAGAAAATGTAAATCGTTTGAGACTTGGCTCTTGCAAGCAAAGTAGCAGGGGAGACCCCACTTCTTCCTCTGAGACCAGACGCCTTCCATCCAGTTGCGGGCCATCCTGCACCCCATCCAGCTCCAGGTTCTGTGCCCACTTTCTACAGTGGTCCCGCACTCACCCACCGCCGCCGCCTTGCCCGCCACGTGACACGGTTCCCCCGGCTGCCCGCTCGCGGATTCCCGGCGCCCCGCGGCCCATTCCTTCTGATTGGTTGTTGCTAGGTGACGTCGCCTGCGGCCACGTGACAAGTGTTAAATGCCCACCCTGCAGGAGCCCGCCCGGCAGACAATCGTAAAGCTGCTCGGGGGTCGCTCACCTGCTCCCGCCTCCTGGAGCCCCTACCGGGCCTGACTGCTCCTGCCCCCTCCATTGCCCGATTGCCCGCCCCCCGCCCGAGCCGGGCCAGGAGCCGAGGGGTCCAAGAGGCCGGGGAAGGATGCGGCCAGCAGCTGCGGTCCTGAGCCACGCGCGGTGATCGCCTCCTCCGGGGGAGGAGGCGCCTAGACCGTTGCTTCATTTCTTGTTTTCCCCCCCCCGCCCCCCCCCCCCTCCGTAATTACATTGGCTTCTGGAAAGGACCTGGAGAGACAGAGGAGGCGCCTCGCATCCCCCTCTCGCCTGCCACCCGTGCTCTTTCCTGTCCCGGGTCAGGATGACTGGAGTCTTTGACAGTCTAGTGGCTGATATGCACTCGACCCAGATCACCGCCTCCAGCACGTACCACCAGCACCAGCAGCCCCCGAGCGGCGCCGGGGCCGGCCCTGGCGGCAGCAGCAACAGCAGCAGCAGTAACAGCAGCCTGCACAAGCCCCAGGAGTCGCCAACCCTCCCGGTCTCCACAGCTACCGACAGCAGCTACTACACTAACCAGCAGCACCCGGCGGGCGGCGGCGGCGGGGGGGCCTCGCCCTACGCGCACATGGGCTCCTACCAGTACCACGCCAGCGGCCTCAACAGCGTCTCCTACTCCGCCAAAAGCAGCTACGACCTGGGCTACACTGCCGCCTACACCTCCTATGCTCCCTACGGAACCAGTTCGTCCCCGGTAAACAACGAGCCTGGTACGCATAACGCGGGCATCTAGGGTGCCAAAGTCGGCCTGGCTACAGGGAGGGACCGGGTAAGCATGGAGGACCGTCAGGAGCTCTAGCCTTGCATTCTGGTCAGCCTACTGGTCCTGCCCTTAACTCTGCCCAACCTCGAACTGCCCGCGAATCGCCGTTTCTGCCCCTCCGCGTTACGCAGGGAACAGACCGGGTGGACTGCAGTGTTATTAGCACGCCATGCACGCCTCTAGGGTAGCACATTGGTTTGCTGCCCGCCTCTCCTTTCTTGCACAGGTCTCCCCGGTCCCTGCAGGGTTCCGTGGCCCGTCCAGTCTGCGCGTGCTGAAGTTACAAAGGCCGCCTCCTCCAGACTCTGGCCAAGTTCGCGCAGGCCTGGCTGAGAACTTGAGGACCGCTGGGTTGGACGGTGGGTGCTCACGATTCCTTTTCGTTGCAGACAAGGAGGACCTCGAGCCTGAAATCCGAATAGTGAACGGGAAGCCAAAGAAAGTCCGGAAACCACGCACCATCTACTCCAGTTTCCAGTTGGCGGCCCTTCAGCGGCGCTTCCAGAAGACCCAGTATCTGGCGCTGCCAGAGCGAGCCGAGCTGGCGGCATCTCTGGGCCTCACCCAGACTCAGGTGGGCGAAGTGGGCTCTGGCCTGGTTTAGCTAGGAAGCAGGCACGTTCGGGGCAACCTTTCAAAAGTCTATTTTCCACTGTGCTTTGGGGCAATTGTCTAGGCCCAACGCCTAAAACAAGCAAACAAACAAACAAAATTCCCGCGTGGGAGGGAAGAAAAGGACCCGGGTGGACAGAAATCCGATACCACATCGCCTTTCCACTCCCTGCTGATAAAGCGGGTGACAGCTGATCTGACCCTGCAGTACACAGGTCCTTGGTCACAGAGTTAGAGCTCAGTTACAGTTACGAGCATTTTGAGATTCCCTAAGGTAGCCAGAAGCAGCAGGGTCCTGAGGCCGGGTCGGGTTGTTCGGTGGCCACTTCTAACCGGCTCCACTCCGCTCACCTCCTGCCCAGGTTCCTGCACTAAAGCTCAAGTGCTTTTCCTTTTTTTTCCCCCCCTACAAAGGTCAAAATCTGGTTCCAGAACCGCCGATCCAAGTTCAAGAAGATGTGGAAAAGCGGTGAGATCCCCACAGAGCAGCACCCTGGAGCCAGCGCTTCCCCACCTTGTGCCTCCCCGCCCGTCTCCGCTCCGGCCTCCTGGGACTTCGGCGCGCCACAGAGGATGGGGGGCGGCGGCGGCCCCGGCAGCGGAGGCGGCGGCGCGGGCAGTTCGGGCTCCAGCCCTAGCAGCGCCGCCTCGGCTTTTCTGGGAAACTACCCGTGGTATCACCAAGCTTCGGGCTCCGCTTCACACCTGCAGGCCACCGCGCCGCTTCTACATCCCTCGCAGACCCCACAGGCACACCACCACCACCACCATCACCACCACCACGCAGGCGGGGGCGCCCCGGTGAGCGCGGGGACGATTTTCTAACCCCGAGGGGACGGCGCCTGAGAACTCTGAGAACTGTGACAGCGTGTTCTTCAGCACGCGCTCCGTAGCTAGCAGCCCACGACCGCCAGCCACCCAGCCGTACTGGAAGTGGTGACCTGGGATGGCCTGTCGCGGGGCCGTTCCTCGCACTGCCACCGAGCAGCCGGGAACATGGAGGCCTCGTGGGACCCTCTAGTGCCAATCCCAGCGCCCCTGGCCGCAATTCAGACCTGAGCCCCGGCCACTTTTAGGCCCACCTCGGACTCGTTGCCCCTTCCCAGCCCCCTTAGCGTGATCCTCAGGGTCCTTGGTCTCCCCGGGTCCAAAGCTGGGTCAGGCACAGGGGCACTTCCCCCGCCCTCTAGGCTGCCCGGCGCTCAGAGGCTCCTTTTTCCTCTCTTGCCGCAGGGCTTAGCTCCAGTCGGTTTCGGTTATTGACCTCCCCGGGTCCTGCCCCCACCCACGTACCCCCATGACCCTCAGGATCCCGCCGGTTTTTTCCTTCTGGGAGCTTGGGGGTGTGGATGTTCCTAGCTCTCGAGACTCAGATCCCTTCCCGCTTCCCGTTTCCCCCAGGAACACTCCCGTAGCTCCTCATCCATCACCAGTGGAGTTTTTTTATTTTTATTTTTTTAAAAGTTTAGGTGCCTTTGCGGATGACCTCATTTTGATGTTTTAAAAAAACTGATTTTTTAAATATGTGGACGCTGCAAAAAATGTGTTTAAATTATCTTTTTTAAGATGAATTAAGGACTATTAACCCGGACTTCGACAGAGTTTGTAAATAAGGGTGTCTGCGCAGATTTTCCCACATTTATTTGTATAAAACTTCTCATCTTTTCAGACTTTTTTGTAAGCCCCCAGTTGTGAAAACTGCGACGTGGCAGTGATCTCAGCAACCCTTTCGTTTTGTTTTCTGCCCTTTGAAAAATTTTCTCAGTTAAATTAAGCTACTGATTTGAATTTTTATCTTGTCCTAAAGTCTTTGTTCTTGAAATGCAAGGTATTTGGGGGTTATTTATTATGAAAGCAACATACTCTTAATGTTGATTTTACAATATGAAGAGCTTATTTAAATAAATTATTGTTTTCATTGGAGGGTGTGCTTTTTCCTTGGTGCCAGGCTTCCCTCAGCTCGGACCTTGACCAACGGTTACTCGGCCCGGAGTCGGATGAACAAAACTGCACATTTGCACCTTTCCGAGGCCGCGAAGGCCATATGGAGAAGCGCTTAAATCCGAGACCCGCGCCGTGGCCGGGGTAAAGGGTTCAGCTCCTCCCCCGCCCCGAGTCCGCGCGCGCGGCTCTCCAACCTAAGGCAGCGTGACTCACTCAGCGCTGGACGGCTCCAGCCCTCCGCCCGCCTGGCCCGTCTGGCGCCGGCGCCACTGTCCCGCTCCTGGGCGGTCTCCCCCGCCACTGCGTCCGTGGTGCTGGCGAGGCGGTGCACCGGAGCTGCCGCAGGCTACCGACTGTCCCGGACCTAAGCTCCCGCAACAGCCTGGGATCAGACCCCTACAATGGTCCCTCCCTCGTTATGCCCCCGAGGCTCTTTGGGAGCTGACTGATCCCAGAACTCAGTGAGTCACCATGGTTGGCTGCTTTGGAATGCTGGGTAACCCCAGAGCACAGTGCTCTCAAATACACACAAGCACACACTCCCGTTACACATGCGGATACAAACATGCAGGGATGGTTGCACATTGCTGTGGAGTGGTACCCGTGCACCTCACACTCTTTTTTTTTTTTTTTTTTTTTTTTTTGGTTTTTCGAGACAGGGTTTCTCTGTGTAGCCCTGGCTGTCCTGGACTCAATTTGTAGACCAGGCTGGCCTCGAACTCGTAAAGATCCGCCTGCCTCTGGCATCCCGTGACCGACTCCCAGCTTTGGAAACCTACTTTCTGGCATTCCCTGCAGGTCTAAACTAAAAGCCTGTTTCACTGAAAGCTCTGGAATCTGTGGTCGGAAGCTCCTTCGGCGTCAATCACTGACTCTGTGGCCTTGGGCAACCCTCCTAGCCTCTCTGGGTTACAGTTTGCAGATCTCTAAAGATAGGAGAAATAATAACAGCTACGGCTCAGAACAGTAAGCAACTTAATGAACCCCTAATGAGGCAATGATATAACACCCCCTGGCATGTGATAAGCAGTAGATACGTTTTGGTTATTTCATACTTAGTATTACTGTTTTCTCACGATGCTCCAAATCAGAGAGTCTTTACTTACAAAGTCCGATTTTACTAAGAGACCGTTTCTTGAATGGAAGGCTTAGTGGCGGGTAGGCCCTGGTCCTTTTCTACACGCAACTTGAGCCTCAGCCTCTACTGGAGTAGAAGCTGGGCACAGACCAGAAACCCCTGCTTGACAAATGCAGGCCTCCTCTCCTCCAGTTTATGCGGGTCATCCATGTATCTTCAACTCATCTTTGAGGGGGGAGCAACAAACCACAAACAAACAGCAAAAAAGCAGCCCTGGAATAGAGATGACCTTCTGGGCTCAATGACTCCATCCTGAAGCAAATACTGACTTTTCTGATCAAATTGATTTGGGGCCTGCTCAGGGTGATCTAGGATGGGCTCTGGAAATGAAGAGGTTGCCCAATTCAGAATGGCCTGGGACTTGGAGTTTCCTTATGCAATTACTGCCTATCAAACTCCCATCTCTTAGCTCCCTACCCTCCCCCACTTCCAAAGTCTACCTTATGGTGTGTGTGTGTGTGTGTGTGTGTGTGTGTGTGTGTGTGTGTCTGTGTCTGTGTCTGTGTGTTTCCACGAGCGCACCAATAGCTAGTACCAGCCTTTCTCCTAAGGTTATGCCCTCCCCTCTTTTGCGCTCACTCCCCTCCCCGGCTCCAGAAACCAGCCGGGAAAGACAGGGCAGTAAATTGGCTGGTGTCGAGGATCTGCACCAGACAAGATGATTAAGAGGCCTACGCCGGAGCGCCCCGGGCAGGGAATGTCAGCCCAAGTTGGAATCACGCAACAGGCCTTGGC
>CAJQZJ010032684.1:3171730-3230803 GCA_907164525.1 Lophiomys imhausi
CCTTTAAGAGCTAGTGTGAGAGGGAGAAGATATTAAAGAGGTATCTGTTGTTTAGCAATTTCACTAAGTCTGTCTTCATTACTTTGCCGCTGTGCATTTGCTAATTTGGAGGCCCGGCCACTGACAAGCGTGCTCCATACACCTGCAAGCAATTTGCCGGCTCCGGTACCGGAGAATTGCAGAGACGGCAGCTCGTACCTATTTGATTTTTTTTTTCCTTTTCTCAATGCACAGCAAATTTGGCTTTCAGTGCGTTATCTCTTTTGTTAATGCAAAAAGATTCCCTGGGCGAAAAAATTGCTCATAATTACCAGAGAGATGGGGAAACTGCATTAGAATAAATAAACCTGAAATTACTGTAATTATGTTGTGTTTGATGGGCCCGGCTTGTAATCAAGAAGAGAATACAGTGAAATGACGCTGACCCTCTTGGGTTTGCAGCTGTACGCGCACTTTGGGGTCTTTTTTTTTTTTTTGCAGAAAAGAGTCATTTTGATAATCATTAAGCTGTGTGTAACCTATTTCAGAAGTGTTTTAAAATGAGGTTCACATTTTTTGAACAAGGAAAAAAAATCCCAAAATTGCACTTTGCCATTACAGACTCATACATAAGGAAAGGTTGTGTTTTCTATGTGACAATTGTTAAGACATAATATTCGAAATCAGTATTTAATCATTATAATGAGGTATTGTTTAAATATAACCACCTTTAGATTATTCATAGTTTAATTAATATACTCATTATGAAAATCTTTGAATCAGATATTTGATGAACTACTTGTCAGTAACAAGGCAGCATTAATTAGGCCTATATTGAGATTAACATTTTTAAAAAGTACAACCGCTTATAATTATAATAGATCCTAACTAAATACCGCCTTCCTTGAGCTAAAACTAATAATTTCTCTATTTGAACTGTTAGCAAGAGATTATTAAATTAGTATAAGCTAATATCTCAAAGAATTAAAATCGGCTTGACCAAACAAATTTTGTTTGTGGCTTGAGCGGCTGGGGACTAGCTGTCCGCTGGTGGACTGAGCCAGACGAGTGAGAAAAGTCTCACTCCTAGAAAAGTCACATATCTGCGAGGAAACTGAATCCAGGTCCGGCTGGATTCAGGCTTCAGCACGTTATTTCTGGGCCTAGCCTCAGAAGTGGTTTCCCTCTGTCAATCCGGGTTTATCCAGTACCACCTTGGTCTGATCTCGCCACTGAGAGTCACTAGGTTCTGATGCGTGCGGCGGAGGAAAAGTCCCAATTTCAGTCCCAGAACGGGCGTCAAAGTCCCCAGCTTCATCCAGCCCTGCCTCCTGGTCTTCTCCCATCATAGGGCTCCCCCTCCAGCCCCGCCACTTCCTCCTCCCCTTCCCAAAGGGCGTCGGAAGAGCTTCGCGCGTCTGATCTGATCTTTCACCAGCACCAATTGAAAAATGGGTGCTTGTCACAACACAGATCACTGCCTTCCAGGCTCTGCTCCCCACCTCGCGCCGGAAAGGGTCCCCCAAAGGCGAAGGACCAACCCCCTCGGGCAACAGACCCGTGCCAGGAAAGCAGAACCGGCCATCTGGGCCCACGATCTTCAGTAACCTCCAGTCTAGATCTAGGATTTGGGCTGGGGCTGGGCTGGGCTGGGCTAGGACTGAGATCATCCGACAGGCAAAGGATTCAGCCTAATTCTACCCTCTTGGAGTTATTGCTCTGTTGAAGCAAACTTAATCCCGGTGCTCTACCAGAGGGAGGTGTTCTCAGAATGGATTGGAATCTGGAACTCCGGGCTGCGGTGGGAGAGATGTGAATGACTATGGTTAGCTCTCGATTTCAAAATTCACCCAATTCCGTTATGCTTTGGCATTGCTAGTTCGTGAGTACGTAGAGAGAAGTCTCCCTAGGCATTAAGGAGGAATGGCTCTTTTTTTGCTGTGCTCTGGGCGGCTCCCTGGGACTATGTCCTGTCCCCAAGGACCTCAGTGATTGATTGGGGAGATGGCTTACAGTCCCTGCCAAAAAGCTGTCCTGCGCCTGCGGTCAAGCGAAATCTGGCTGGTCAGATCCGAGGGGAGGCTGGGGCAAAGCAGGGTGTCTCTGTTTGCAGGGTTCCTGAGGAGTGACAAGGCACCCAAAGAGAACTGCAGCCTCCCAAGCCTGCCTGCGGCCCTTGGGTTCTGCTTTTCTCTCCCCGGCCCTCCCCCGCAGTCTTCGGTCCCTGAACACCTGAGATGGTGCTGTGCCCTAAACACCTGCTGCTGGCCCAAATGCCCTAACCCTCTCCAGGCACTCCATTTCTCCAACCTAGGCAAGGATCCCAAGCCAGGCTGAGAGGGAGAGGTAATGTGAACTTTGGGGGCGCCCCCACAGACCTTAGCATGATATCATGATGAGATATTAGGGGTCCCCAGTCTGGCCCTAGTATATAGTATATAGTATGTTAAGTAGTAAGTAGTCTGCTAATGTACGTACGGGGTAGGGGTGTGGGTGGGGACACCTCCTTTCCCTCCACACAGCACAGGAGGCAATGGCTCTTTCTTGAAACCATAATTTTACTGTCTCAAAGAAACTTTATAACTTATTTACAAAGTTTCCCTCCCCCCCCCCAAGATACAAAGCAATAAGTTAACATTCTCAATATAAAACTAAACTTTGACATAGAGAACACAAAACACGGTTGATTCCAATTGGTCACATTTTCCAGATTTCACAAGTAAAATGTCAAGATTCTCATTTCACAAAGCATTGGGTTTACAGCCACACACGACAGAACGGAAAGAGGCTAAGCTTGTGCAACATGTTTACAGAACAATAATAATTATTATTATTAATAAGAACAATAATATGTACAGCAATTAGATCCTGCACCAGAGACTGTGCGTTCAGGGTGATGACTTATATTCTGTGGTTGAGCCGCTGGGGATTATTTAAAGCTGCTTATATCTTACTTTAAAGCGACCTGAAATTGGGGTGCTTTTACAGGACAAATTATTTTCTCTGCAAGGCCCATTGGTCCTCTCTCTTGTTGCCCAAAGTATGAGTTTTCTTCTTGGCCGGATGTTCTTGTTTTTGTTCAGGAGTTCCTGATAAAACCCTGTTGGTTTTGTTTATCTTTTGTTACTTCATCCTTTCTTTTGTTATTTGTAATAATTTGGGGCATGTAAGATGCAAATCATTCTGCTTCCACTTCTCCATTCCAGTCAAGTACAAAAGTTACTGTGTACTTTAAAAACCGTTACCTCCTCTTTGTCCCCCTTTCTGATGTATTTAAGGTAAATCTATGTCTGGACAGTGCCCACTCCACGTGCCAGAGAACTTGGAACTGGCCAACACTCAGCATCACACAAAGTCTGTTTTTCAATAAATTAACCCCCCCTCCCTCTGATTTCCCCCATTTCCCAAACAAGCTACACGAATGGTCAAGCAGGGCCCAGAAGACAACCATAAGGAAAAAGTGGTCCAGGATTTAGTGATGGGCTGTCGGTAGACCGGCGTGGCTCAGACCTGGTGACTTTTTGGAGAGGCCGTAGAATGAGGATAGCAGACACCCGAGGACCTCGACTCAGCACACAGACAGTGCAAGGAGACAAAGACGGACAGACCGAAAAATGAGCATATCTCCCCCTCCTTCTGATAGTCTCACAAAGCTGAGAGTCTGGTCCGGTCCAGTGGGTTGCCTTGTTGCTCTGGTTGTCCCCGGTGGCAGTGCCTGCTTTGAGGCCACTTCGCTGTCACCGCGGCCCAAACCAGATTCGGGTCGAAAGCTGGAAAGTCTCTGGGCCAGATAGTGGCTCAGAGGAGGCCGCAAGCCCTCTCTCTGTCTTCATTGTTCCTTTTTCTCCCCCCCCCCCCACAACTCTGGGCTCTGCTCCCCGCCCAGGGCACGCGAAAGGGAGGATGGACCTGGAGGCCGGAGAGGCCGGGCCAAGGGAGACGGGAAGGCGGCGGGTGAGTGCGAACTGACAACCTCACATGAGTTGAGGCTGCTGCATAGCTTCTTGGTGCGCTGAAGGATACCATGATGTGTAGCTGGGAACGTAGGAACCGGCGCTGCTGCCGGAGCCCTTCCCAGAAGAGGAGTTCGGATTCCAGCCGGGTGGTACCGGTGGGGAGCCGGCAGACAAGGCCCTGCCATTTGCCAGTGCGCTGCCTTCTAGAGCTGCCCCACCTTGCTTCATCAGCTTCTTGAACTTGGAGCGTTTGTTCTGGAACCATATCTTGACCTGAAAGATTGGGCGATAACGTGACTGGACTATATGACCACTGAGCCTACCCAGGTCTGGGGAGGAGAGAAGGGACTGGTGCAAGATAAAACCCGCCCTCCCAGCTTTGCAAAAACTGGCAGCTCCAGCCTAGAGGGGCAGAGACCACCGCCACACTCCACCCCCACGCCCATGAGAGTCAAAGGCTAGAAAACTGAGTCCCTTGTCCCGTCTCTGCAGGTAGCCGGTACTGCAGCTCTCACAGGCCAGGGTGGGAGAATGGGGAAGACCCAGGCCTTAGCTTGCAAATGGGTAAGTGCCACCGGGACTGACGGTCATGGAAGACCTCATGCATGCAAAACAATGCAATATCAATAAAGAAATTTTAAACCCAGATAGGAATAGGAATGTAGGGCATTTATTATCTACCATTAGACCACCTTCCCTTTGCACTGAAGTTTTTGAGTTTGTATGAGTTTAAGGACTGATGGAGGAAGCCACAGAGTTTTTGTTAAACTTTTCTTTAGACTCAAACCAACTTTGTTTCTCCTGAGTTGTGTTTGCTTTCCCCGGCTCCAATCTAAATCTAGACACAGACTTTGGAAACCGGTATCAGCTCCGGTTTGAACGCCTACGAACTGCCCACAGTCTTAGAGAGATGCAGGAATTAAAAAAAAAATCTCACATATATTTTTTTCTTCTTTAGGACCTGGAACCTGGGAAGTGAAGGGACAGAGGGAAGGATCCTCCTCGGCCACCTCAAGAGAAGGAGGTGGAGGGAGTAGGCTTAGGCCCAGGATCCAAATGATTAGCCACACACTTTAAAGGCAAAGGAAGATTAAATCCCTCTTCTATTGTTCCAGTTCTTCCCGCACGTGTGACCTCAGAATCTCCAAACAAAACCTCTGGGGAAATCCTTCCCGGTCCCTGATCAGAAGTCCAGGGACCGCAGGCCAAGCGGCCTGAAGGTCAGAGTAGGGTCCAAGCTAGAGCAGAGAGCTTGAGGGAGGAAAGGAAGACGCTGAATCAGAGGTGGACGCATGCACACACACACACACACACACACACACACACACACACACACTCACTCACTCATTCTCTCCCTCAACTTCTCACTCACACAGACACGGTGACACCTAGAACCAGAGGCCCAGCGAACAAAAAATTCGAAGCCTAGGGCTCAAACCCAGCGCGGAAAGCCTGCTTGGCGGAGCAACAGCGACCAGGTACCTGAGTCTGTGTGAGTCCCAAGGAGGCCGCCAGCTCCGCCCTCTCAGGCAGAGCTAGGTACTGAGTTTGTTGGAACCTCCGGTTCAAAGCCTGCAACTGCAAACTGGAATAAATTGTCCTGGGTTTACGTATCTTTTTCCCTTTGCCATTAAAGCGCACTTCACCGCCTTCCACCACTGTGCTCTTCTCGGAGTCCGCCCCTGAAGGAACAACAAAAGCGGAGACTCTGGTTAATGCCTTTAGTGCGGAGGGACGAGAATGGGTGTCTATGGATGGGTTGGCAGAGGCACGGTCCGGAAAAGAACGTTGAAGAAACCCGGAAAGACTGCGACGAGTCCCTCAAGGTCCAAGCGCAGGTCCCTGGCTGCTGCAGACAGAATGGGGCCATTCTCAAGAGCGCAGCTATTGCCTTTGCAAGGAAAGTTTGCTATTTTTTTTTTTTTGCAGGCGGTAGTTGAGGTTTAATTACCCTTAATTGCATACATTGTTTATAGCGCTACGCAATAAATAATTACCGAGACTAATACGTGCACATGTGGGTTTCTGTTTTCCAGCGGGGCATTGTGTGCTCGGCACACCGAGCGGCCCAGAGGCCCAGCCAGTGCCAGGAGACGCGCTCGGATTTATCCTTTGCTGGACTGTTGTAAATTGAATTGACTTATATTTTTTTTTCCTTTTCAGTGACAAGGATCCATAGATTGATATCCGAAACCTCTACTACTTCCGCGCATTCCCCACCCCCACCCACCTCTCTCTACCCCACACTCCTCTAGTCTTCTCTCTGTCCCCCTCCCCTTCTTCCCTTCTCTCCTATTCTCCTTCCCTTCTCTCCTTGTCCCTGGCAAGCGCACGTACCTGGGTCCTCCAGGCGGCTCTGGGCGAGGCTGGCGCTGCCGGGGTAGGACTGCACGGAACTGATGTAGGGGCTGGACGCGTGGCTGCTGACCGAGTTGACGTAGGGGTAGCCCAGCGGTCGGGAGAAGGACGAGGCCGAACTGTAGGCACCGTCGGGCTGCGAATGGCCCGCCGAGTGTAAACAGTGCATGGAGTAGTGCCCGTGGGACATGGGAGAAGGAGACATTTGCTGGTTGGGCGGCCCAAACTCCATAAACACCGCCTTGCCCGACACGGGGCTGTTGAGACTTTCTGGCATGGTGGTCATGGTCATCTCTTCTCGCGGGGTCTGGGTGTGGGTCTTTCTCTCCTCTGCTTCCCTTTTGGGGGTCTCTATGTTTCTCAGGACAGGAAGGAACCCAATTTAAGCGGAACAGGGGTTTTCACTTTCCATTCATAAGAAAATGGAGTTTGTCTCTTTGAAAAGTCTAAGCATGATGCTGCCGAGCTCCCCAAACTCGGTTCAAAGCTTTGACTCAGCCAAGGTCATAAATATTCATGAGCTGGTGGAGCTGATTGGTCGGCTCTCTTGCATAATCACCGGGGATTGGTCCGAGAAGCTCCGGCTCGGCTGGACCAGAACGGGCGACGCGGCCCGGCCTAGGAAGAGTCGGGTCCACACGTCCCGGCCGGGGCTCCTCTGCAACACAGCGCGCGGAGCGGGACGCACAATAGGCTGCGGCGTCCGCGCTGGGACCTCCGAGGCCCGCGACTCCAGCCTCCCGCCTCCCTCTCGCGCTTCCCGCCCCAGAAACCAACCAGCCGCTCCCTGCAGTCGCCCTCCCCTCTGCTGTCCCCACCCTTCGCCCGCCCCCAATGCCTGGGACCTCGGACCACTTCTTCTCGGGGTCACCTAGTCCGGTGCGGAGCGCCGCTCCAGAGTCCGGCCGCGGTCTCTGGGTCGCGGAGTCGCGCACGGGGCGACAACTCAGGTAGCCTGCAGCCAGCGGTCCTCCTGAGCGTCCTGTTCCTAGCTCAGCGCACTCCAGGCCGCGCCTCCCAGGCCAGGGTCCTTTCGGCCACATCCCGGGGGTCGGGGTTTGAGGGCTCTCCGGCCCAACTCACTCACTCGGCCGCCGACCCGCCGCTGCCACCGCTCCCAGGTGCTTGCTCGCATCTCTCCAGGCCCAACCGGCCACTCCAGCTCGAGGCTGCACTGGTCTGATCAAAGCAGAGCGCGCGGAGAGCCAGGAACCCGCGCTTCTCCTCCCAGGGAAGGCGGCCGCACTGCCCCCCCTTTCCCTCCCAACCTTCCTGCCTCCCCCTCCCCTCTCCATTCCCCCTGATCCGCGCGTCCGGGCTTCACTCGCCCCGAGGGCGCGGCGCAGCGTGGAGTCGCGAGGCCTGCGGGCGCCTGGCGACTAGAGTGTTGAACGCCCGCCAGGTGGTCATTTTCCAACCTCCTGGAGTCTGGCCAGAGGACTTGGGGTTTGGGAGTCCTAGGGTGGGGGGGGGGGGACACAGAAACCCTTAGCAAATGCAGATCTGTGGTAGGCTTGACTATTTGTGTAGAGATATGCCCCTCTTTGTAGCCCAGTCTCTTCCTCACCTCCAGTGGCCAAATCTGGCGCCTCCGGGCCCAGGGCAGGGGTGGGCAAGCTGATGGAGGCAAGAGCTGCCAAGGCGCCGTCTACCTTCTGGGTGCAAGTATTGAAAAGTGCACAAAAAGGCTCTCTTGCCCCCACCCACCACTACTACCGCACAGCCACCCCGCGCGGCGTGGCGCAAACTACGCTGGTTGCTAGGGACCGTTCGTGTCTCCAATCCCGCCAGCCCCACGATGAATCCCAAATTACTTTGTTAGGTAATTAGAAAGTGTTGATAATTATTTCTTTCATAATTTAGCGGTGTGACGGGGGACGGGGAAATGATCTTGTGAAAGTTCACACGTGCACACGTATTAGTTACTGATTCATTTGATTAAATGGTAGTCTCAAGTGCTCAGATCCGCAGCTGAAGGCGCCCCATTAGCATAACACTGATGTTTAATTTTCATACGCATAATTAGCCATATATTTAACACTAATAGCAACATGCAGCCTTTCAGCGTTAAACAGCCCAGGATTTGATCTGGCCTGAGCTGAACCTTCGCCGCTGCACCTTTCCCTATCTGGAGTGCGCAGAAATCACAGGACAGACCTCTGTAATCAAGCACATTTTGGCAGGGGGAACACCAATAAAAATGAACATTCAAAACAAATTACATCGCTGATGTCGTTACAGATATGAGTACAGGGGGTTCTCTCTCTCTCTCTCTCTCTCTCTCTCTCTCTCTCTCTCTCAACTTCGGCAGCGACTCCTGCCAGCAGAATTCCTCTTCGGTTTAAGGGCATGAGGCTGTGGGCAGAAATATTTTATGCAGCGTGGTGGCTGGAGCAAAGAGAAAAAGAAATGAAAAGAAAAAAAAAACCACCCAACAGTCCAAATTCTGTAAACCAATAAAGGGTTTGCCAACGCCTAAAAGATTTTTTTTTCCTTAATCACCGAACCACACGGTGAGGCTTGGTAGCAACAATCAACTAACGGCTCCACCACCTCCACCACAACTCCAGAGCCACTCGGCTCGTCCTGGTTTTCCTGTCGTACTGGTGATTTTAATTGCTCCTTCTTAGCGCCTGGTTTGGGGTGTGGAGTGCGGTCTTGTGAGCCCAACGCAGCCGCTTGGATGCCGCCTGAACCCGAGGTCTCTTCGCCTTGCGGGCCTTGCCCACGTAAGTGATCGCCGCGGTATGCGCTGGGGTCGAAGTTGGGATTGGGGAAAACTGGACTGGGGTCTCTTGGAACTCAGTGCAAGGCAGGAAGGACACTCGATGGCCGGATTGCCTAGGGCTAGTTTATTCCAGAGACTCACAGGGTTGGAGAACCGGAGAGCGACCACGAGTCTACTGGGTGTTCTGTCCTTCCGCTTAGCAGAGCAGGAGACCGGGCTACTGGGAACTGACACGAAGGGGCTTCAGAGACCGGCATCGTTTAGAACTGAACTGTGTGTAGGGGAGGGAGCACACTCCAGAATTATTTCCTAACCCAAGGAAACAAGTCTGGAGAGATGCTGAGCAGTGTCCCTGGAAGAGTGCATCCGCCTCAGCTAGTTTCAGGAAGTGAGATCTTATCTCTGCCTTGTGGGCCTGGAGTGCATTCCTCCAGCTGCCCCAACTCTTAAAGTGACACACCTATTCTAAAAATGCCGGCCCAAGAATGAAAGGGAATTAGAAGTATTGGTCCTGAAGGTTCCAGATTGGGAGCAGAACTCATTGGAGTCACCTCAGGACCCAGCAGCTCAAGGGGGGGGGGGCAGTTTACCTCTCTTCTCTGGAAAACCCACTGCTCAGGGCTACCTGTCAGGTCAGTTCAGCTGGCCAACTGATGAGGAAGTGGACATGAGGAGGCTCTTTTTACAAACCTACTTCCTAATCTTAACTTCAAAGAATGTTACACAAAATTCCTTTAATTCAAGTTTGTTTCCTACAGAGCTGCAGAGTTTAGCAGCGCAGGCTAGATTACTAAATCAGATTATATACCTTCCCCATAAATACCTCCACCTGCAATAATTGTCCCAGTAGTTGGTAAAATCCTGTGGGGGGACCTGGGAGGAAACTGATCTGAAGATAAACACACTACCCACTAATATGATTGCTCTAGAAGTGAAGTCATTCTCTGGTAAATATGTCCTAAGGCCAGCTGGCCCTGCTCCTCTCTGGGGAATCTGAGTATCTTCATGGCTACAGCTTCAGCCGCCCAGCCTCTGGCTGGCTAATTCCAGACCACCTCAGAAGTTTACCAACTGATCTTCTAAATCCTCATTCCTTTTCACCCTCAAACAAACTAGGTTTTAGACTGACCTCCATGCACAGGTGTAACCTCTAGAAGTAGAAAAAACTGATCTGGAGGGTTGGGGACCATAAAGAGATTGCCAAGTTTAGAGAAGAGCTGGAATTCACCACCTTTCTGAGTGCCTGTCTTCAGTCTCCCACCTCCTTCTCCATGCTTCTGGGTGTATTCAAGTCAAGCTAACACCCTGTGGGTGCCTCCGATGCCATCAGTCTTTACAAATATAAGATGCCCTTGGCTCCCCTGACAACCCAAGCTCTATGACTGCTTTGCCATCCGGATGAACGCAAAATAAGAGTTCACAGGGCCATTGATGTTCTGGACCTCTTTAGACATGCTCTTTCCAACATGCCCAGAGGGGACTTCCTGTGAGGACTGGATTCCTGTGAGGCCCAGCCTGGCCCACCCTGGAGGTAGGTGTGAACAGATCCCCCAGAACAATAAGGGAAACCAGAGTGTTCCTCAGGGCAGGAAGGGCTTTCTGCACCTAAAGCAGGCAGGCAAGTTGATCCATAGTTAAAGCTGACAGTTCCAGATCAGGCCAACTTTGTCTCAAATGTGTCTGTTGTCTCCTCTCTCAGGGATCCTGTGAGGTCTCAGGATAGTCCAAGGAGCAGGCGCCTACCAGTCCCAGGACAGGACAGTTTAAGGACTAGCTGGGCTCTAAATTCAAGAGACACACATCTAAATGGGGTCGCAGATTGAATTTTCAGCACAACAAATGATCTAGTGTGGGGTTGGTCTCAAACTGGGAGGGGAATCAAGCATGGCTGGTTGCTGATGAAGACCCTCAGGGGTCTGCAAGATCTTGTTTCTGGACCAATAACATCTTTAGAAAGGCCAAATCTATAGTTCACAGCCAAGAAAATGTTTGTAGGCAATGCTTCCTGGCTCATCCTCTGTCTGGCCAAACCTTGATGAAGAGGAAATTGGGCAGGAGGGGAAGCAGGTGCTTGTCTCTGGAAGTGCCCTCAGGATCAGCCAATTTAAGATCCACAGGGGGGAAAAACCAGATTAAGACAAATTTTCAGATAGAGTTCTATTTTTTCTTTCTTCTCTCTCTCTCTCTCCATGTTAAAACTTTGAAGATTCCAAAACAAAACCACCTGCCCCTCTCCTGTTTGTAACTCACCCGTAAAGAATGAACACAATGGGTTTAAGAGGTTTTTTTTGTTTTTGTTTTGACTTGGGAAGAATATTGTCAGGGAAAGGGCAAACCATCTGCCCAGGAAGGGTGGGTTTTTTTTCTCTGCAGAGGGCTTTTCTGCACTAGGAAGCCTGTCTCAGGCACAAGAGCTGTCTCAGGCGTCAGACCTAAGTCCCCAAAGCCAGTCCTCACTGCATTTTTCTGAGACAAGTGTAGACTCCTGTGTGGCCTGAGGTTGGCTCCTCAGTTCTCAAAGGTCTCCTTAAGAAAAAAAAGGCGCTGTGGCTTCCGCAGGTCGATTCTCAGGCTTCCTGTGGCAGCTTGGTCAGGATCTCCACACCCCTCGATGTGATGAGGACTGTGTGCTCGAACTGCGCAGACCTGAAACACACAGGGCTGCAGTCAGGACAGACTGCCTGCGCGGGCAGCAGCTCTAGGTGCTGGTGCTGCGTGGCTTCCCCTCCCCATCAATTCAAAAATAAAAGGGTAAACACACCTTTGGTTGTCTAGTGAGACCACAGTCCATGAGTCATCCAGGACTTTAAATTCTGGGGACCCCTCAGTGATGATTGGCTCTGTAGGAGAGAAAATATTTAGTATTGTAGATACTGTTTCAGTTGGTAATGAGGGAGAAAGATTATAAGATTATAAGGAGGCTCTCCCTCCCCCTGAGCGCTTCACCCACAGTTACTGTTGTCATCTTGCAAGGGCTGATAATTGATGTTGCTTACATAGTACACTATAAACTAAACAGTAGGAAGAGGAAATGCAACAGCATTTTAAAAAATGTATGATGTTGCCTGGTTCATAATTTTTTAGAGAAAGAAGGGCATTTTAATCAAGCCTTAATTAGGACCCTGTGGATAATAACCACCCAAACACCAGTCCCTCTTATAAATATCAGTCAGTTTTTAAAAAAATATTTGAATTTTTAAAACACACTGAAAATGTTCATTAATCAGCAAATAACAATTTTCTTATTTTACCCTAATTGCTTCTCCATTAAGCCCTACACTCAGAACTAGGAGGCCTTGGTGGCCCTAGGTGATTGGAATTTGGTGGTGACACCAATCATGCCATCAGCCAGGAATGGGCTACCACAGAGCACATGCCACTTGGTGACAGAGAGCAAGGGACTTAATCGTCTCTAGTTACTGGGTGTTAATGAAAAAACAAAACAACAACAACAACAAAAAAAAAACCCAAACAGCACATTATGCTGGTAACAGAATTAGAGGTTAGATGGCTGCAGTCTCCTAAATGTGTCGGTAAGTATCTGATTTAGGAAGATGGGGCTAGAGGATATTATTAAATCACATTTACTATGCATCCAAATAATTTCATTATGCTGATTAGCTTCATTAGGCCTTTGCAGGACTTTGAGCATAGCGGTCCAGGGTCCCCAGCTCTGCTCGGAGGAGCCCAGCATTATTTACCTATGGTGAAAGCCATGCCCTCCTCCATGGGCAGGTCGTTGTCATTTGCTGCAAAGCAAACACAGGGAGGTATGAGGAAAAGGAATGAAGGAGAGGACGAAACACAAAGGGGGAGTCGGGCTGCTTTAAAAACACTTGGCCATTTTGCTTTTGGAAAGGGTAGCCGGTTCTGGATACCTGGATGAGCTTGCAGGAGGTGGGGGTATCTCAGCCTTTGTGGTATCTGCGTTCTCAAACCCCACCCACTCATTAGTAGTTTGTCAAGGCCTGGCAGAGGGGCAATTAGGATGTTCAGATACCAATGCAGTTCCTTGTCTTCTTCATGTCTGTTGTTTCCCATGCTAACTGATGCTAGGTCTCCTGGTCCTTCTGAGTCCAAAAGAAGTCTTGGGGAAAAGGTGCCAAAGGTCAGCACCTGGCATGCAGGATGGAGCAGGAGGCAGGGGCTTCATCCTTGAACAACTGCACACACTGGCATTGGTGAGGCACAGGGAGACGGGCTCTTCCTACACTGACTTGGACCTCCTCTAAGCTGCCTCAGGTGGGGCTCTTTGGCTCAAATGGGCACTGTTCCTCCGGGACTCCATGGACCTTCTAGGGTGGTTTCCAACTAGCTCTTCCAAGGACCTGTCCTATCTCAAGTACACAGGGCAAGACCCAGGACTAACTTTCTCTTAGCCCTTGTTCAAATGTGTGCTCCCTCGGGACTCCTCTCTCCAGCTGCTTCCTACCATAACTCATTCCTCCCACCCCACCCCCTCCTGGGGCTTGCTGCCTTCTCTCTGGAGGGTGCACACCCAGACATCGAAAAACCAGATTCTGGGGAAGGAACACAAGGGTGGGTATAATCCAGAAAACACTGAAGAGTACATGCTGCTAAATACATCAGCTGTCAACGCTGTGTAGGATGTAGTGAAGTCTAACCACACCAGTCAGCGGTTAGAAAAGGGGATAGAGAAAGAAAAACAGAAAACAGTCATGTGTGCATGCTTGGGGTTTTGTTTGCAGTAACTTTTTCTAGACAAACATCCCCCAGACCTTCCACTCATGCATCCTTCAGGAGAAGGCCAAAACCAAAATACACCTCATTTGGGAAATGTGCTGAGCTGTAATCCAACAGCATAGTAATGTCCTGGTTAAAATTAAGTAGATAACTTCAAACCCCCATACGGGTGGTAGGGGGTGTTGGGGGTGGGGTGCGGGTGGTGACAATGTAGATCCAAAGCAAAAAGAGCTTGGAGAAAACTGATGTCATTCAATAACTTGCTTCCAAATTTACTCTTACCATGATGCCAAATTTCTGGATGTCCATGGAAGTACGATCCTATCCCATGTCCCACAAAATGTGGACAGACTTGCAAACCATTCTGATGAGTTATGCGGCTTTAAAGTGACCAAAAGACATCTTATTTAATCAAATGTTTTAATGCACATTAAAATTAAAAGTAAAATCACTTAAAATTGTCTCTGAAAAAGAAAAAAAATCAGTTCTATTTCAAGTCTGATAACAGCATGAATGTTGCCTTTATTCTGGAATAATTTTAGTGTTGGCTGATGTTTGTTAACAGTCCTTTTAGATATACAAAGTACATTTAACGAAGGTTATTTTTAGGCAAGAAGTGAATATGCATACATACAAATGTAGACTGATATACACAAGAAAGGTTCACACACACATATGTCTATAACATAGGTCATGAAAACTTACCTGGCTTTGATGGCTTTATGGGTAAGTACTGTACAGTTACTACTAATTCAGGTATTAAACAAAGTAAATTATATTCTTCAAGTATGACTTTCTATTTTTACGATCTCCTGTACTTTCATCTAATTAAAGTGTTAAACATTCTATAAACAAACACAAAAGATTGCCTGTTTTGTCCATTTTCTTTCAAAATTGGTGATTAGTTTAGGGTTCCACTTAAGATATATATCATTAGCAGAGCTCACTAGCAAATATTTTTACCACAATGACATTTATATGTGTTAATATTAGACCTAATAATAACTGCAGACATTTTGGGTTCTATCTATTCATAATAAATGGAACTTAGCACCTAGAATCCAATCCTGAAATCTTTACCTGCAAGGATAGAAAGGTTTCCTGTTACTGAGATCAGGTGAATATAGTTATTTTGGGAAGTGCTAGACTGATAATAACACATACAACACTCATAATTCATAATTTCATGCAGGCAAAGGGCATAAAGCCTCCAGTATTACCCATAGCAAAGGGCAGGTATTTATGGAACCATGACTGTAATTCCTACCTACCAAATGCAAACATTCTAGTTCTCAAACTCACTTCTAGCAGACTCTAGTGTAGTTTCACATAGACCCTTTTGGCTAAAACATCTTTATGAACCATCACATCTACACACACTTTTGAAAACTTTTTTTTTTTTTTAAATAAGGTCTCAGTTTGTGTGCCAGGCTTTGAATCCACCAGCCTCAAGTGCTGGGACTACAGGCGTGTGCCACCATGCCCAGCTTAGTCTTTAAGAACATTTTAAAGCACTCTCTGGTAAGAATCGTCACTTAGACAAGGATGTCCCTGTAACCAGCAGAGAGGCAGCATTGCATGAAATTTAATTTTGATGTAACCCATAGGGCAGAAATAGGCAAGCTAAGCAAGTGCCGCAGAGAGGATAAGCCGGTCTTCATCCCTGAAGCTGGACTTTGGGGTTCAGGGTATTTTACACATACTTGTATTTTGGCCAGGAGGTATTTTTGGAAAACATTTTCCCAAGATGTTTCTCCTAGCTCCACATAATTTCTGAACAAAACTAAGGATGGAGAGCAGATAGAGGAAGAGAGATGATTAAATAACACGATAGCCTGGGTTATTATTTGTTTTTTCTACATAAGAATGAGTTCTCCCAATGCCCATAAGTTATGTTAGTTTATTCCCAACAAACCTCAATAATTTGAAAAGCATTTCAATATAAAGCATTCTAGTGTTCTCTCTCTCTCTCTCTCTCTCTCTCTCCTTCCTTCCTTCTCTCTTTCTTTCTTGGTTTTTTGAGACAGGGTTTCTCTGTGTAGCCTTGACTATCTTGGAACTAGCTCTGTGGACCAGGCTGGCCTCGAATTCAGGGGGCTACCTGCCTCTGCCTCCCAAGTGCTGGGATCAAAAGCATGCACCACCAAGTCCAGCTAATATTTTCTATAAAAAACAGTCATTTTATTTTTTTCCTTCAATGATCCAACTGACTGGCAGGCTTCACAGCTACACTTTCAATGTGTGTTACAATGGTAATCTTCATTTTAATTTCCAATGAGAGGAAAGATCTAAAAAAACCTAGGGTCAACCCCCCCCCCCCAATACCTCTCATTCCTCTTCATAAAAAAGGCTGTGTGACTACTAAGTAATTAAAGATAGTTGAGTACCTTCTCCAGCCACAATTTGCTCTTTGGGTACTGATGGAACTTCCAGCCACAGTATCCTAGAATCTTTGCCACATATGCAGAGGTTAAAGGACTTCACAGCTGAAGGAGTGGGAGGGAACTGGGCACATTTTCCTTGGTTCCCTAGCTGAACATGTTCAGTTCCCAGAAGCTAAGGATGTACTTCTGTTGAGGATATCTCCCTTTTGAATTTGTAGTTTTCAACATGCACTTAAGTGATATAAAATTCCATTAATGTTCTCAATCCCTGTTTGAAAACATGGCATGCACAGACCCTTTTCCTGGCTATGGGACTTCAATCTGATTTTGTAAAGTCAAATCTAAATGACTAAGGAAATCAAATTCCACTTCTTCAGAGGGAAAGCAAGTGCTGGTCACCCTGACATGGACTGGGAAGGTGGGGTGTGCATCTATGTCTGTACTGCAATGTTGGGGGGGAGAAGCTGGAATGGAGGGGCAGGCAGACACTGAGAGGGGAGGCAATTGCTCTCCAACCCCGGTGCACAGCAGAACCACAGCTGTCTCTCAGCACAAGGGTTTTCTTGCCCTGAAATTTCACAAATGAAACCTTTTTTCTTGTTGAAATCTACAGAAAATAACTCTCCCAGTGTTAGCTCTTCTGTTCTGATTTTCTCTAGCTAAAATCCTTTTTTTTTTTTTTTTTTTTTTTTTTTTTTTTTTTTTGGTTTTTCGAGACAGGGTTTCTCTGAATATCTCTGGCTGTCCTGGACTCACTTTGTAGACCAGGCTGGCCTCGAACTCACAAAGATCCGCCTGCCTCTGCCTCCCAAGTGCTGGGATTAAAGGCGTGCGCCACCACCGCCCGGCTTAGCTAAAATCCTTTAAGACAGGATGACATCTGGTCGTGAGACATGCACAGTATGATTGGATGGCTTTCCGAGGGAATACTGAGGGACAGATGCATAAAGGTAGCTTTCAAACTCACTTTTCAACTGCATCATGACTGTCCATGGCTTGGTTACAGTTTATATGCTGGTGGAAGAGAAATTTCCTTTAAGGAGCTTCTTCTAACTTTTTTCTTCAGTTCAATTCTTTTTCATGAAGTAGTTAAGAGTCCTCTTATGTACTGTCTAAATAAATACAAATTCTTAACACATTTCAAGTAATTTATGTGACTAAAACTGCATTCCCCAAGAGGGCATAGGAGTACTATGTTTAAGTATACGCTCTTAAAAAGATAAGCATGTGTCTCTGAGGTGGTTGAAGAACACATAGCTAGAGTCTCATAGTTAAATTTTGAGTTGTTTTAGGAATCAAGAGGGTGTTCTGGATCTAAGAAGATGTTTTTAAAATTGGTAGGCAAGTTAGTACGAAAGCTGAGTCAGATATAGAACTTTAAACTCATGGAGATGGTTAGATAGTAGAATGTTAAAGTCAGGGGCCAAATACATACGGACTGGACATTGGGAATGTACGCTAAGCCATATAACTCTCATAATTGTGGCTTATTTATTTCTGTTGTTTTGTATTGTAATTATTGTTATAAGACAAAGAACCATTTGTTGGACTGAAAGGGGGAGCTGTTGGGAGGAAAAAAGATATACCTTAAACTAAAAAAAAAGGAAGAGGGTGGGAGGGTAGGACTGGAGGGGGGAGTAGGGAGGGGACTGTGATTGAAGAAATAATAATAATAAAAAAGATAAGCATGTGCATGGAAACATTTTATTTCCACCTTCACATGAGTCCTGAGGGCACTGGTCTCCAAAGGACCAAATTCATAATAGAGAAGGGTCCCAAAAGGCAGCTGATTTGATAAGTTACTGAACTTTGCTTTAATCTTTCTAAGTTTTCAGTCCAAGCAGAAGCCTCTCAATGGAGGAATGTACAAAGCCAGGGATTCCTTCCAATGACAGGAATGTTTAAGTACAATTAGTCATATTTTTGAAAGCCAACAACTGTTTTCTAATAGAGTGGGACATTTTATCTTTTTGTTTCAAGTTGGATCACAAATTACTGTATTTTTCTTACAATAGTGCTGAACTCTTATTTGAGGTTCTCTGTTTCCAAAAAGCAGACATGATGGATTGAAATAAAAGATAATTTATTGCAATGCTTACTTTCATGTGCAGAGAGACGCGGTGTAATTGTAATTTACAGTAGCTGTCAAGGAAAAATCCATCACAGATGACATTAAAATGACTTATTTTGCCTAAGCCACGTATTGTTTAAATGTGCATAATCTAATAGAAAGATATTATTTTTCTTTTTTAAAAATCTGCTTTGTATTGTTCTAAATTAATATCAAAACATGTACTTATGAATTAAACATTAAAAAGACATTTATGGATAGTTTCATCATGACATCTCCTACTATAAGTTTAAATAACTTTGGAGTGACCTATCATAGATCAGTGACACACGTAGCTGCACATTGATGCTCTTCTCACACATATGGATAATACAGAGATTGCTGTACAGCAAATGTGGAAAGAGTGGGTATAATAGCACCATGGCCTCGAGATCACTCGGAGTCACACACGAAGCCAAAGGGCACAGAGAAACTGTCTTTGTAAAAACCATTTTAACCGATACTCCTTCAGAGACACCCTTCTAGTCTTTAGGCTTCTGAGCGGGATTTCAAGAGCTCCGGGAGGGACTTCAGATTTCGGAGTAGCAGACAAGAAGTGCAAGTTGCCCGGGTGTTGTTGGAGCTTATCAATAGAGGGAGGCTGTGGCAGATGGTGACTGACTATCTTAAAGAAAGGGGACCAAGTTGAAAGATGCTTGAAAACCTTTGGCCTGTGAAGATTTCAAGTCCTTTTTGGCTCAAAGGTGATCTCGTTTGGTTATTTACTCCCTAAAGATTTTTCCTGAATAAAGAAAGGCGAAACAACAGACGTCCAGAAATGCTGCTACAATGCATCAGAACACACGTTTGTCAGAACGGGGGCCAGTTTCTTCAACAGCAGCAGACATGAACCATCTAAATAATGAAATGCATTAGAGTAAGATTAAAAAGTTCATTGTCTGCTATTTTCCACATAGTTTTCTGCATGTAGTTGTTGGGGCTGATCTGGTTTTCAAAGGGGCCTGTTCATGCAAATTCATACTCTGCCCAAACTGACCTTTGCACCCAGATAGCTAAAATCCAATGTCACTTTGAATTCCGCTCTTCTTCCCTGTTGCTTTTTTTTTTTTTATGTAGCTGGAATTAATGCAGTGAATATGTAATGAAATGCATTATCCTGCATGGAGATTTATCAGATTTTCCGACTGAATGCTGTGCTTTGCAAGTACTAGCTGGAGTTCACCTGCATGTTGGTGTGGCGTGTGGCTCTTTTTTGTAAAGAGTTAAGTCGTGTACAAAAAGAGGGAACAAAGGTCAGCGCCCAGCCACCACTTGAATGTGAGATTTTTCTTTTTATTCCCCTTGATGTATACTAGGCTCTGTGTTATTAGTCTTAATGATGGAAAATTGTAGTGTTGATACAAATCTTTTTTTCAAAGTAGTAGGCGGGAGCTCCATTTGTTAGTAAGTTTTTTTTGTGGCTAAAAGCCACGGACAGTACATTTATGTAGCAGTAAAAGGCCTGGATGCTCTTTCCAAAGCAGAGCTAATTATTCCTACTGTGACCTTAGTGATCCAGCACATCTCATCTGCGCGCCTGCTCCTCTGTGTAGATGGTGTCAGGGAATATGAAAAACCCTATAATGAAACCATTTTCATGATGGAGAAAGGCTACCGGAGTTGCACTTGCTACAAAGAGGCTCAATTATATGAGTAATTGTGATAATTTTCTACATTCATAGCCTTCAATGGGGAAAAAAGAATGAGAGCCACAAAGGAAAATTACTTTAACAAGAAAGTACAGAGAGTAAAAATGGAAGAAGAGACAAAAAAAGGGGAAAAAATAACCAGAAAAAAAAAAAGTTTAAAAAATAGATCTGGAGGGAGGAATAGTGAGACAAGAACAGCAGAAATGCTCAGAAGCCCATGTGCAGCTGTGTTGCACAATTAAATTGAATTTTTTTTCTGCAGTTGATGAATGTGACTACTGCAAATGTGCCTCTGTAGTTAGCTATCATTTGTTGTTCCCTGACAGGAAAAGGATAATTACCTCTCAGAGAGAATCAAAGGCTGACATGCCCTTTAGACACAGCCATGAATGCAGAGCTCCACAGAATGCTTGAATAAGAATCTAGTGTTCTCTGCCCCCTTCTACTGAAGAATAAATTTTGTTAAAATGCAAGAGCGCCACCAGTAAATTTGTTGAACCCTAGGTGTTCAAAAATATGAGGTGCATCTATCGACTCATCCCATTTGCAAAAATAAAACTGCATTTTGAATTCATTTCTATTATATTCATGGACAGTAAGATAGTGAGATATGCATTGAATTTCTTTTCCCAGTAGGGGTCTGATTCAACATTTCCTATGAAAGAACAGAGAGACACTATCCTTTTTTCCCAGGCTAGTTAGCCTATAATTTAAAACTGTCAAAAACACAATTTTGTTCAAAGTCTTCAATAAAAGCTCCTCAGATATAACCCAAAGAGATTTTACTAAAGTTTGATTCAGACACTGTTACAATATTTTTAAAGCCATAAATACATTTAACTGATATTTTACTGCCTTTTTTCTTAAAGTATTTGAAGGAGTACTCAGAGAAAAAGACAGCATCTTTTCAAGGTGACTAAGCTTTCCATTCTTCGAGCAAACTGGATGTATTCAACAGCTCAGGCTCAGATTAATGAGAACAGCACTTTAAAGGCTGACCATCTTTAACAAAATGTGTTACTTTTAAATGAAAACACATATTCTGCATGTCTACTTCAAAACATTTAGGGTTAAAAAAAAAAGCTCTGAAAGTGGGAAAGAGATCACAAAGGAAAGTCTTGAATTCAGAAAATACACTTATACTCAAAAAGCAAGCACAGAAAACGCTGGGGAAAATAAACAATGTTTTAGAGGGAAAAAGACCCAGATAAAAAGAGACATGGAGAAGCCTTCCAGGCTATTTCTTAATCTGCTAGCTTAAAAAGTCAGGCTGCTTTGAGCTCACACTTCTGATCTTTGCATCACAGACAGAAGGGTTTTCTCCCTTCTCACTATCCAAGGGCTGGACCCATCAGCCCCTTTCTTAGGTGCCTTCTTCCACATTTGAATAAAGGAACATCACAGACCAGCTTGTCAAGCTAAAACAAAAGCAGCCGTATGAATATTGCTCACTGCTCCAGTAAGTTTCCTAGCTGATCCTGGTCAAATTCACTTTTTTTTTTAAGTCACTTTTTTTTTTTTTTTAAATCCAGGGAACAATATTGCAGCCTGGCAGTTCACATACTGATATCAGACTGAAATGATGGCTGTGAATCACAAAACATGTCATCAACTTTATACCAAGCCAACCTCCCTTTACTTGTCAGTGAAAGGCTTACCTGATTGTGTTTCCAATTATAGAGAAGGGGGGCTCCAGCTCTGCAAGCTGCAATTGCTTCATCTCTACACCTCCTGGCAACCTCCACTAACTTTTTACCACATTCATCCACACTGCCCACCAAAAAAGGTTTCAGAGGTGTCTCCATGGTAGCCATTGTAATAGACCTAAACACAGGCACACATTTTAAGGTATGTCCTTTTCTGGAATTCTATTCTCCTACAGTATATATTCTTTTTGTTTATTTATTCAGTAAATTCATTGCCTTCTCAAAGTTAGTCTCAAGTTCACATATTAATTTAAAAAAGAGTTATGCTAAAGCCATTCTGAAATTTAAAAGCTGAAACCATGTGATGATTCTTCAAAATCTAAAAACAGACAAATGACCAGTTCGGCTACTTCAGCTTTGTGATTAGTAATATACTACTGTAGCATTTTGATCCCACATTTTATTTCTGAGAAGGCAAAACTATGATTGAAAAAATTAGTTATTAAATACATTCACCTACAATTACCACAGTAGGTTTAGAAAATCAAGTATTTAGCATAGGAAAACATGTCCTCGGTGACATGAGGATTTACACGCTCTTTTACTTACCAGCTCTATACTTAGAAATGATACATAACGACAAGAAGAAATAAGATACACATCAGCATTATAATGGTGGGCAGGAGAATTTCATGCTAAGAATTGAAGTGGCTCAATACAGTAATGAAATACGTTATAAAAATTCCACATCTAGAAACGAAATTTGAATCAAATGTTCCAGAAAAGCAGGATAGTAACAGAAAACACTCCTTGTGGATTTTTAAAGATTAGAATATATCAAAGCAAGCTTAGGAGTAAAATCACAGAAACATAATTTTGTCAGTCTTCATTGACTCAGAAACTCCGTGTGATTCCGAATGGCATCAGGTTCATCGTGAAAAACCAATGGCTAGCAAACACTAGAGTATACGCAGAAGGCAGCGAAGACTAGTTAACTATTGATCCTTGGACACAACACGGCATTTTCTATTTTGCATAAATTTATCCTATTTATTTATCTTCACAGCTCTCCTTTTCCTAAGGTAGAATACGGAGGCTGTGAGAACAGCTGCTCATTTAAGCTTTGTATGAATTGATGTCATACCCATATGCATTGAAAAAAATGCTCTCGACAACAGAAGGCAACACTAAGGGCTTCGTAGAGATCTCTGGCTTTTAAGTCAGGAAACTGAGGCACAAACAATGTGTTTGGGTTACTAGCAGAGTACAGAGATACACCCCAACCAATCTGATAGATTGATGGCTTCCTGACCCCCCCCCACACAGTAGAGTTGTGATCTCTAACTCCCATTTATATTCCTTTACAGAAAAGCATAAGGTTTCATCATACACAAGAATATAAAATTTGCTAATGTAAGTGTAATTACTCAAGAAAATTTGTAACTGCATGTTTTTAAGTAAAACGTATTATTTAAATTCATGTAACTTACTGTTTCATATTATTTTAAAATTAAAAATATATTGAAATTATTTATTTTATGTATGTGTACGCGTGTGTGTATATATGTGTGTATGTATGTGTGTGTATATATGTCTATGTACATGTGCACACATGCCATGGCATGTGTATGGAGGCCAGAGGACAACTTGTGGAAGCCAATTCTTTCCTTCTATCATGTGATCCGAGGGATTGATCCATTTCATCAGCCCTGTTCATATTATTTTTTCAATAGCTCTTAGGATAACTATTCAAAGAATTTATATATATATATGGAACATTGGGGATTCTGGGGATTGAACCCAGGGCTTTGCACATGTTTGGTAAGAAGGACATACATGTGGAAGTCTGGGGCAGTCATCTGTAACTACAATCTGTCCCCACAAATGATTCTTATGCTTCATTGAATGAGTAATGACTGAGCAACTAGTATGAAGACCACACTGTCTTTTTTTTTTTTTTTTTTTGGTTTTTCGAGACAAGGTTTCTCTGTGTAGCCCTGGCTGTCCTGGACTCACTTTATAGACCAGGCTGGCCTCGAACTCACAAAGATCCACCTGCCTCTGCCTCCCAAGTGCTGGGATTAAAGGCGTGCGCCACCACTGCCCGGCTTCACACTGTCTTTAAAAAAAAAAAAAATTAACTTTTGAGAGGAAAAGCAAGCAACTTATTTTCTTGGGTTAGTATTTCTAACATACTAGATATAAAGAACCACAAAATGCAATGGGTATTCCCAGACAAAAGCTTAGGAGCTAAAAATACAGTTCTTCAGTTAATAAAATATTTCATAAGAAATATAATTTTTTGATACTGACCAATATGTTTTTTTAGATCCCTTTACATTTCTAGATACTAGAAGGCATTTCAAGTGAGTTTAAGAATTGCTAGAATAATTTAAGCTTCAGAAATGAAATTCTCTATTAAAAGCCTTTAGGAAACTCAGAAAGGAGTAATGCATTCTCCCTGGGCACAGTGGGAACAGCCTGGGAGACTTCCCATTTCATATTGTATTAATGGGTGATTAGGTGAGGTAATAAACGTGAAATCTTAAAATCAGGTTCATTCCAAGATTTAAAAAAAACATATCACAAGAGAGATTTTATTTCAGGTGCACTTCATGAAGCACCTCCTACACAATTCTGAGTTGGAAAGACCCCAACAAGATGTGTGGAGTGACACTCAAGCCTCCTAAGAACTCAAGGACGTGACAATTGTTTCCTGTACCTGAGCACAGATTGATAATGAAGAAAAAAAGAAGGTGGGCCTAACTTAAACCACGAAAAATCTGACATAATCTTCTGAGGCCCGTTTCCATCTTATTCCCACTGCTACCTGACTTTTCAGTCAGGATATAAAATATCTATTACTAAAAATATTACCTCACTGGTAGAGAAAGTGTTTTTTGACTGGTGCTCAACTCCCAGAGTCCCTGTCAGATGTTCATGTTTTATTTATCTAAAAGTTACTAATTAATCGTAGGTGCACAGATTTTAACTTCTCCTTTGTACAGTTAAAGAGGGGCCATTACAAACAATCTGAAATAAAATGAGTACAAGTAATCCAAGTTTGAGGATGGTGAGAGGCTAAAGAAACAAGAGAAAGCTTACGCCTTGTACAATTTATAGTCCCTAAGTTAAATCAGGCCTGCTGTTTAAAAAGAAAGGCCATCAACCATTCGGCAAAGACTTAAGTTCAGACAGAAAAAAAAAAAAAAAAAACCCAAACCACTCTGCTTGTGTGCTTTGAATTCAGGCCTCTCGTCACCAGAGATGGAACACAACGTTACCTTCGGGGATTTTAATAAATCTAGGGAACACTGCTAGCAAAGGAGTTGCTGTCCAAATAGACTGACACACAGGCCAATGTAGCCCCTAATGACAGAGTAAGATAATGACAGGCCCCACTCAAAATCAGCAGGAAGAGGAAGATCAATCTTGGCAGAGTGAAGGAAAAATGCTGGCTTTCTTCGTGGTACCTCATCTCATACATGCCTAGCTTCAGCAGCTGCCTAGTGTCGTGCTGCTGTGCATTAACCACACAGAGGATCAATAACAATTACACCTTCTCAAAACCATGACACATAGCAGGATTGGGCTGACACTTCACTTAGGCTAACATTGATCTCAGGGCATCTGATTCCAGCCCGAAATTCAAGTCAGGCCTGGGTTTAGTTGGAATAAACACAGAGTTAAAGACAGAAAAGGAAACCAGCTGCTTGCGTCTGGGGGGCTGGAAGTAAACAGCGCTCCCGGAGTGCAGTTCACATTTTCAAGCCACTCCCCTTCCTGGTGCTACTAGCAATTCTGAAGTTGATCAAAGATGTTTTTTTTTTTTTTTTAAATATGGTTTACTCACCGTGACATCAATGTTGATAATATCTCCATCCTGAAGAGGTCGGCTGAGACATAAACAGAGAAAAAAATGGTGATAGGCAGGTGTCAATAAAAAGAAATATGAAAATAAATGCCCAATGACTACTCTTGCAAACCCAGTGAGCTGCAGTGATAATTTGTAGTGAAACAGGAATGGACGGAGTGACTGGATCTGACCTTTGTCACACGTTACTCATGCCACATTTTATAAGAAATACATGAAACAAATATTGCTGCCTTGAGATGTGATGACTCTTTGAAAAGACATACTTCCTAATCACCTTATGTTTGTAAACAGCCAAAACAATAGTTGTCAATAAAACCTTGCCTCTTTTGATATATGGTAAAAATTAAATAAGTTAAAAGAAATAGGTAATGTATTTTTGCGGCCCACATACTGCTTTATAAAAACAACAAATGGTGGCGTTATAGCCATTAGAAATAAAATACCTCAAAACTTTGTTTTACTGTAATCAATTTCAGAAGCGTGCATGCAGGTAGGTTTCAACTCAACTACAGTATTTTTCAATATGTGCTATGGATCTTAGTTTCCAAAGGAGCAATATGTTATTGAAAAATGAATACCTGTCAGGAATGCCATGACAGAGCACGTTGTTTACAGAGGTACAAACAGATTTTGGGAAGCGTCCATAGCCCAGAGGTGAGGGATATGCATCATGATTGATGATTTCCCGATGAACTAGTGCATCTATCTCCTCAGTTGTCATGTCAACCTGAAATATTAAATAAAGTGTGCAGTGACAGTTGAAGACATTTCCTGTACTTACTGACTGTGTCTACAGTAACAGCACTGCCAAGGTGAGGCTGTATAAATTCGCCACGATGAATTCATGGTATAAGACTAATTATCCATGACTCTAGCCACCATCCTCAACCGAGCTCTTCTGCTGGTCATTTGGGTAGATGATGGCGTTATATACCACTAGGAAATAGAGTCATTAAATGATGATTCCTTGTTAGCCTGATGATTTCAACAATACGTCTTTCATCAATTCCTTCCTCTTCCTCAAGGGTCAGAGCTCTGGCTAATAGAAGCGTACAAATAAGTGTATGAGTGGAATGCTGGCTTAGAAAAGCCAGAAGGGTGCCGGGCGTTGGTGGCGCACGCCTTTAATCCCAGCACTTGGGAGGCAGAGGTAGGCGGATCTCTGTGAGTTCGAGGCCAGCCTGGTCTACAAAGTGAGTCTAGGACAGCCAGAGCTGTTATACAGAGAAACCCTGTCTCGAAAAACCGAAAAAAAAAAAAAAAAGAAAAGCCAGAAGGAAAGCAAGCTTCCACTCCCACCTTTTTATCTTAAAACATTGCATGGGCAAGCTTTGCAGCAACAGCAGGGAGGTGACGGATCATCATTTTTAAAACTCCGTCTCTGACATCTTTCACAGGGATTTTATTTTCAATAAGCTTGATTTCTTTCATGTCTAGATAAATACTTTTTAATGTTCCCATACTAGAAAAGACCCAGTTGTTTTCCAACAAAGACAACTGAGATTGAGGGATTGCTTTTGTATTGCAGTGTTGGGGATTGAACCTGGGGCCTCATGTATGCTAGACGAATGTTCTGGCTATGGAGCTATACCCCAATCCAAGAAACTGAAATTCATAACTACATGAGGACTACCTCCATGAAATTATACCACAAATTCCATAGCAAAGTGAAATTATTCAGTAGACACTAACTACTCCTCAATAATTTCCTATGTTCTTTTATATAAACCATATGCTCAGTTTTGTTGCTATAACAGGTTGGTTACACAGACGACAGAGTAAGCAAACTCACCATTGAGTCCCTACTTTGGAACTACATTTATGTTTCTTTATGAACTGTAGATGGCAGGATGTTTTGGGTTATTCTGAAAGAATTGAATCTTATAGCAGGATGGATACACACACACGTGTGCATACACACACACACACATATCCATGTTATATCCATATATATATATATATCCATGTTATATCCATATATATATATATATCCATGTTATATCCATATATATCCATATATATATATTTCCATGTTACTGTGGTTGTACACATTGGGCCTCGCCTTTCTTTGTAGGGCACATACAAGAGCAGACTGAAAGGTAGGACCAACACTTTCAACACACAGAGATAATGTGGGAAATAGAAGAACACCCGCAGAGGCAAGGCGGCAAAGTCAAAGTCCTCGGCCGTAGAGCAGCCAAGTATCTCCAGAATTCTGCCAGTTATGATTGAATTTAGAAGTTTTCATTATTTCTCGCATAAACACATAAAATAGTAAAATCCTCATTTCCCATCTTAAGGCTTTACTTTAAAAAATTATTAATAGATGAGTGCAAAAGGAGAGTTAAGGAGAAAGGGAGAGAAAGCCCTGATGTAAGTCATGCTGAGGCTTGGTAAGACACCACCTTTAAACTCTTCCCAGCCAGGAGGAGGATGTGCCGGGCCAGCTGACAAGCCTGACGAAGCCCTTGAATCTGATCTTCATTCTTAACTTCTATGCTGTCTCCCCAGTCGGGCACAATGCCTGTCGTCACATAGTCTGGCTTCTTTATGTGCTAGAGGAAAAAGGATTGAAAACGAAGATCAGAACCCAGCACACCACAATGGCATCATTTTTTCAGACACAGCCTCCTACTTCATGGAGTTCTGCCCTTCCTGCCGAAGCACCGACCTCCAAAGTCAGTGCAACAGACCCTCCAGGCTACCCCCGGTTCCTTCCCCTGCCCTTTTGAACTTAACATGGCCTGATAGTGCTGCTCTAGATGGTCTGTTAACCTCACCAGGCTTTGAGCCGGGTTCAGCTCAAATATATTTCTGGCCAAAGCAAATGGCAGTTTTCTGTTCTTTACTCCGCCCAGGGCCAGTCGGAAGCATGGCCCATGGACGAAAAAGTGCAAGTTCCCAACATGTACAATGGCTAATTGGGAAGCACTCCAGTCTTCCTCACACATTGATACAATATATGCAAAGGACAGCTGTCAACACCCTCTGCCAATGAGTCCACATGGAAGGGTGTCAAGTCCATGGGGCCCTGCCACACACACATTCTTCTACGGGGTAACTTGATAACCGAGCACCACAGGTCAAAACAAAACCGCTTGTCTTTGTTGATGACTTCTCTGAGGACAATAAAATTACCTAGAATGCTTCCATCCTTTATCGAGAAGAAAGCGCCCTCTCCTGAGCCAATGTCATACATCCAGCCCTGACCCCTCCTGTGGCTGGTTCTCCAGCACTGAAACCCCCCGGTGGTTTTCTGAAGGTAAGGCTATCTTATGCACAGCTTCTGCCTGCCCCATGGTCTGCAGGGCTCTTCCTGAGCCATTCACAGCAGCACTGCCTACTCTAACATTTCTCTATCCACTTCCTTGGTTTGCTTGCTTGTTTGTTTGTTTTTTGAGACAGGGTTTCTCTGTGTAGCCCTGGTAGTCCTGGAACTCGCTCTGTAGGCCAGGCTGGCCTCGAACTCTGAGACTTGCCTGCCTCTGCCTCCCAAGCACATGGATTAAAGGTGTGCGGCAACACCGCCTGGCTTGTTTGTCTTTGAGATGAGGTCTCTCACTGACCCTGGAGTTCATAGCTAGCCAAATGCTTCAGGGATCCTCCACCTCCCCACTCCCAGCACTAGAAGGACAAGCATATACCACCACACCAAGGGTTTATGTGCGACCTGTGGATCTGAGTTCAGGTTCTTACACTTGTGTGGCAAACATTTGATAAGCCATTTCTCCAGCCCAAGGAGGGCTTTTCTTATTTAGGTAATAGAATGGCCTGGCTTGTCACAGCTGAGCCCCGGAGGGCACCTCATCTCCTATAATCACCCCGCCAACTCCCGCAGCCTATCAGGTCTCCGCACAACAAGCTTATGTTCTTATTTCTTTTCTTTTCTTTTTTTTTTTTTAGTTTTTTGAGACAGGGTTTCTTTGTGTATCCTTGGCTGTCCTTGACTTCCTTTGTAGATCAGGCTGGTCTCGAACGTTCTTATTTCTACTCTGTGGTCTGCTCTGGTTACAACTACAGGGTGGGGAGCTGCTGGGTTTTCTCTGAAGCTGCCTAAAATATAACACAACACCTTTCCTTTACCTAGAGGTGTGTGTGTGTGTGTGTGTGTGTGTGTGTGTGTGTGTGTGTGCACTTGAGTGTCTATAGAATCAAATATGCCATCACATGTGTGCAGAGGTGTGGAGACCACAGGACAGTAGCTGGTGTCTTCCTTGTTTTCCACCTTATTGTTAGAGTCATGGTCTCTCACTCAATCTGGAGCTTACTGACTTGACTAGACTGTCTGGCTAGTGAACGCTAATGGTCTACCTATCTCTGTCTCCCTTCTCCGGCTCTGAGGCTACAGGCTATACTATAGTCCTGGGGTTTTTTAATTTTTGTTGTTGCTGTTTTATTGTTTTTGTTTTATATCGATGCTGGGGATGAATGCAGGCCCTCATGTTTACAGAGCAAGTGCTTTACTGACTGGGATATCTCCCCAGACCCTAGAGATTTCTTTTTGGCTTTACTACAGAAAAATAATGTCAATTTTATGACTAATACAAAATGCTGGCTCTCTCTACAATGGCCAGACCTAAGCCAAGCTGGGAATTTTGGCTCTTTTGGCTCTCAACCCTTGTTATAAGGATGGACTGCACCTTTGGTAGGTATGCTCAATGTGATTCACTAAAAAAGAATAAAGGTGTAAATGAAAGAATGCAAGTGATTTTTGTGACATGTCTCTATTTCTTTTAGTATTTTCCTTCTTCCTAAATGACCCCTTAAACCTCCTTTGCAGTTTCAAAGACAGAGAGACTGTATTTCCACAATACTGAAACCTTTTCGGGGGGGGGCAATCAAGAATGCTCTGGTTTTTATTTAATTTACTCTTAAAAAATTATTCAAAGACAGTGGTATTAGTAACATAGACAGTGTAAGGGCTTAAAACATCCAGTGTGTTACTTTCTATGAATCTCTCCTAAGTCAACCGAATTTTAGTTATTTTTTAAAAGTCATGAGCTATGTACATAAGTTTAGTTCCATGCTAGAAGTCTGACATACAAGAAATTTCATGACTTAAAGTTGAAATTCCAAATAAGCTAAGCAGCTGTTTGCCCAGACCTTTATTTTTGCTTTGATATTCTCAAACTTCAGGATGTTAAAGTAAAACTTCTCCCATCACAATTTGAAGTCACAAACTAAGTTTTAAATTCATGATTCAATGTGCTTGTGCAGTTCACGTTTGTCCGCCAACCCGGGGAGCAGCCTGCAGCACCCTGGAGCAGGACAGTACCTTGGGGACAGGATGTGCTGGAGAAACTGCAGCCGGCAAAACCACACTGTGGGAGATATCCCTTTGTCTCCAGAAAAAGAAATGTCTTCTTTGTTGACGGCCTGATCGCTTGTGTAAGTAGATATGATTGAGTGGCGAAGACAAGATTCTCCGACAACCTGTGAGCAGAAACAGAGTATTCCAGGTTAAGAAGAAAGAAGAGACATTAACAGTATTGCCCTGGAAGGTGTTGCTACCTATTAAATCACTAGTCTCCTTCTTCATTGACTCAGAAAAAAAAAAAAGCCCCAAAGAGAAAGGAGCAGTAGTATTCAGGGTTCTGGTACAACAGCAGCACACCGCATTGACCAACTAGCCCTGTTTACATACATTTCCACAGGAAGCTTTAAGGCTACTCTAATAGGAAATGAACACACGGAAACGTCCGCCCCGCAGCAGGTATGGAAAGGAACAGTTTCTGCTGCAGTATCTTGTGTGACGATGACCAGATAACCCCAGAATTCAGGGCACTACTTTGGCGGCTCTATACTCTTTAAAACCACTTTCCTTTTAAACGCCACAGAGAAATTGCCAGCTGCACTTTTGGCCTCCACGGGATTGCAACTGTGTGTTAAGTTCTCATTGTACCAGTGGGGTGACGAATGCTCAAGTTGGTCCAAATAGCAAAATATAAGTATGACCAAAGAAAATGACCAATGAACATAAACATTTAGAGATTTTTATTAAAATATTAAAAGCACATCTTTGGCTCAACAACTTATCTCTTTTAATGTTATTCCATGGATAATATGCAATGATGGATGTATGGAACCATACCCTTAGGTACTATTTGGGTAGAAAATTGAGAAACCGCCTAATTCCAAAAGGGAAGTATCAACAGGGGATGGGCTAAAGCATATAAAACAGTTTATCTGCACAACAGAAAATTCTGGGGCCATTAAGAAGAATAAAGCGAACTACAGCAGTATACATCTACACTCCTAGCACTTGGGAAGCAGGGACAGAAGGATCAGCTCAAGGTCATGCTCAGATACACAGTGAGTTTGAGGTCATTCTGGCCCACATGGGATCCTGTCTCAGAGGACTGAAGGGAGGAGGAGGAGCTAAGTGTTCTCTGTGTGTTGATAGGCAGAGGCCATAAGACACTGTTATGGAAAAACCACACGCTGAGAGACAAACATCAGAAGCCCGTTAGGTGGAGGTGGGGTGGAAGAGCAAAATACAATGTGTACCTGTAAGAAATTTAAAAAGAGCCGGGCATGGTGGTGCACCCATTAATCCCAGCACTCGGGAGGCAGAGGCAGGCGGATCTCTGTGAGTTCAAGGCCAGCCTGGTCTACAGAGTGTGTCCAGGACAGCCAGGACTGTTACACAGAGAAACCCTGTCTCAACCCCCCACCAAAAAAAAAAAAAAAAGAAAAGAAACTCAAAAAGAGTAAATTAACAAATATGTTAAAACAGAAACCCATTACTGTAAAAAAATAGCTTACACAGTTATTTATATGTTTGTATATGTCTATACATTGCCAATATTAATATTCATCAAAGGTGGGAATTACTAGATAGTGAAATAGGGCAGGAGGTGAGAAGACTTTTTGATTTATTTTATTTTCTTCTATATGATTAGCTTTTAAAAGCTATCCACTTCTCCAAATAAATAAATGAATGAATAAATATCCACTTTCATCACTATCACAATAAAAACAATATTTAGAAAAATCCTCCATAAGCCACAACTACAGGAGGAGTTGGCAAACTCCAGCCTAAGGGCCAAATCTGGCCTACTGCCTGTTTTTATGCAGCTTACCATTTAAAAATGGGTTTTACATTTAAAAGTGGTTGGAAAAAGAAAATCAGAAGAAACAGTATCTTGTAAGATGAAATCATGTGAAATTCAAATGTTGGTGTCCATACCCACCCTCAGTTATTTATAACTGCTCACATCAGCTTCTAAGCTAAGGCAGAGTTGATTAGCTGTGACAAAGATGCATGGACAAAAGCCCAAAACATTTGCCTCTCGGTCCCTCACAGCTGCTTTGGACCATGTGCCACACACCACTCTCAGCTGGCGCCTCCCGGGCCAGGAGAGCGCAGGAGAGTGGCCTCATGGGAACAGAGGGATTCTTGGCCCCTCCTCCAGGGAACCGGGCAAACTGGGCTTCCCGCAGCCCAGTAATCCGGAGCCCTTCAAGCTTCAGAACTGCTGGCCCTAGAGTCACAGCTCCGTGCGAGCTGTGACTCTAGGGCCAGCAGTTGTGACTCTTGAGGATTGATCTCCAAGTCAGCATCGCTCATGAGTTGGGAAAAGGCATGAGACGCAGCACCCACAGTTTTATTCAGTTATGTCTTTCCATAAATTGAACTGTTAAATCAGACACACAGTAGAATAGTAGAATTTTGGGTAGTATATGTACTGGTATATGTTGAATATATGTGTGTGTGTGTGTGTGTGTGTGTGTGTGTGTGTGTGTGTGTGTGTATTGTTGAATCGCACATATTAATAGACGTTATTTTTATTTATACTTTGCTGCTTTGCTGGAAACCTAACCCAGGGCCTTGTACATGACAGGTAACACCTTCACAGAGCTACATCACCAGCCATTACTTTAGACAATTCCAAATATGAGACAAAAGGCCAAAAAAAATTTCTTTTCTTTCTTTAATGGCTTGTTTTTCTTTTTCTGAAATGGGACCTTTGTCTGTTGACCAGGTGGTCTTGATGGGTTTTTCTCAGAATCAAAAATCTCAATGGATTTTTCTGAGTTGGCCTTCTGAGAAGTTGAGAGTACATTCACAGGCCACCGCAGCCAGCTGTGTAAGGGCTTGACACAGACAGGGATATTTTTCCTACAGTTTTTAAAGTATATTTTCCTAATGAGGAGATGGGGTGATAGCTCAGTAGGTAAACACTGAGACCTGAGTTTGACCCTCAAAACCAAGGTAAAATGCCAGACATGGAACTGAGCACATGTTATCCCAGCACTGAGGAGACAAGCGGACCCCTGGAGCTAGCTGGCTAGCTAGCCTGGCCAACTTGGTGAGCTCTAGGCCAGTAGGAGACTCTGGAGGTGAGGGGAGGACTGGTCAGGATGGACGGGACATGGGACCTGGGATGGGATGGTCGGGACATACATGATATAGCAAAGGAGGAACAATAACGAAAGTTATCCTCCAGCCTCCATTCACACCCACACACGTGCTACCTACCACTCATGGTATTTCCCTAATGATAATACCTCCCGCCCTGGAACTGTTAGGTCAGAGTTGTGGGATCTTTGGTTTACAGTCCTGAGGTTTGGACCCAGAGCCTTGCACGTTCCAGTGTTTTACCACTGAACTAAGTGCCCAGGTTCAGTCTTAAGACTGCCAACTGAGCCCTGCGTGGTGGCTGGTGGAGCTTGCCTTTAATCCCAGCACTCTGGAGGCAGGCTTTGAGTTTGCTGATGCACAGAGGCAAGCAGATCTCTAAATTTGAGGCCAGCCTGGTTTACAGAGCAAGTTCCAGGATACCCAGGGTTATACAGAAAAACCCTATCTCAAATAAACAAACAAAGATTGTCATCTGACGTCAGAGGGGTAGAGTGACCTTCGACGTCTATCTCAATTCTAAGTATTTGTTGGCTCTATGTGCCAAAACATGTTTCTTCTTTAGAGTCTCAGGTGAGAATGAACTGGAATAAGAAATGTGAAAGTATGCTGTGTTCAGCAGGTGTCTAATGAACAACAGTTTCTTCATGGACTTTTGAAAAGTAAAGGAGAGCTGTCTCATCAGTTAAGAGTACTGGCTGCTCTTCCAGGTATACATACATGCAGACAAAACATCAATGCACATAAAATAAAATAAATAAAAACCAAAAGTTTAAAAAAGAAAAGTAAAACTAACAGCTTTTAATGCTGAACATTATGTCAGTTCTAAACAAGGTATTTTACATATGCTGGTTCATAGTCTTCACAAGAGCCCCGTGAGTTCACAACTCTAGTATATTCATTTTTAATAATTTTTTTCTTTACAACCTTTATGTATTTGGATGGTTTGCTTGTATCAAATGCCTGCAGAAGCCAGAAGATGTTGGATCCCCTGAAATTGGAGTTACAGATGGTTGTAAGCTGTCATGTGGGTGCTGGGAATTGAACTCAGGTCCTCTGGAAGAGCAGCAAGTACTCTTAACTGCCAAGCTATCTCTCCATCCCCTGTTACTATCTTTTATAGGGGAAAATACCAAGTATAGAGAGGATATGCAGTAAGGACCAAAAATGAGGAAAACTCCCCAATTACCTTTCTCTGAGGCATTTCAATATTTCAATAAGATTAGCTAATATATGGAAACATCCAGAAAACAGAGATGATAATACAGAATCATTATTTACTAATATAATTTTTCCAGAATATGTCAACAGACTTACCAACCCCTTTCCTTGACCACACATGCTTCAGTGAGGTAGTTGGGCATTCTGTCATATGCAATGGAAACTTTGGAGACTGGAATCAGTCTGACTCTAGTTCTTAGTTACACCCTTAAGAAGGCAGATAGATACATAGAGAGATGATTGATTGACAGACAGATAGATGAACAGATGACAGATGATAGATGGATGATTGATTGACAGATAGATGAACAGATGACAGATGATGGATGATTGATTGACAGACAGATAGATGAACAGATGACAGATGATAGATGGATGATTGATTGATAGACAGATAGATGAACAGATGACAGATAGATACATCGATAGATACATAGATAGATGGATAGATAGGTAGATGATGGATGATTGACATATAGGTGATAGATAGATGGATAGATGACAGAAAGATAGATGAACAATAAGAAGAATGTAGTGACTCAGAGTTAATAACCACTTTTTGACGAAGCTCACTGCTAGGTGTTCATTTTATTACATAGTGCCTCTTACCAGCTGTTAGGTAGGCAGCAGCTGTTCATCCATTGTTTAAAGATGAGGAAAAGCACACCTCTCATAATCACCAGGCCATCTCCAGCTCTCTATTCCCAAGCTCAGGCCTGTGACCACCACCCTGCCTGTAGCAGTATGCAGGGGCTCTGTAAGTCCAAATACGCCTGGCCCCAAACCACAACTTTTTCAGGGTTTAGATTTTGAAGAAAGTTTTGTTTGGTTGTTTAATCTTGAAAAATATGTCCTGTGCTCAACTAACATTTAGAGTGAAGGCATTTTACATGAAAATTCTTAGAGGAGTTCCCCTCTAACTGTGAGCCATATGGTAATGAAAATATCATACCTTTGAAGTAAGCCAGCTCCGAGTCATGAAAACTTCTGAGCCACTTTCTAACTGTTAAGGGGAGTTAGCATGTTCTTCCTCCCATCGGGTAAGAGAGCAGATGCGGAAGCTATCTCTAAACAACTGTTGCTCCATAAATGACCATTCTACCCTCCCTCCCACTCTTTACCATGTTCATCTGTGGGGGCGTCTAAATGTATTCTCTTGCTCAACGCCGCGTGTGTTTACTGGGTCCACTCTATGTGCTATGTCCTAAATCCAGGAGATACAATGGTCCCAGCTTTCATGGAGCTTACAATCCTGTGGGGGAGGCAAACATTAAGCAAATCAACAACTGGAAGGAGGGATGAAAACCAGGCTGGAGGACAGCTCTGGAGGCATGCTGGGTGTTGTGTGTGACAGCTGCCTAGCAAGCGGGCAATGACAGTGACAATGACCCCCAGAGTTTCCTGATGCCAACACCTGGCTGAGCACCTCCCAGAAGTTCCAGAGATACAGAGGCTCAGCATTGGCTTTCATTCAGGAGCACTTACTTAACCGTTGTGCTACGGCTGGACAACCAGTAATACAGACTCAATTTTATCACACTGAGAATTTTTTTTTTTTCAGTGTGGCCGATGACACGAAAGAGAGGCCATCTTTATCAGTAGTAGCAAGTTCAAGTACACAGGCATCCTAGAGGGAATCTTTTTTATGTACCTGAACCTGAATTATGAGACCATCAGGTCCCTCCTGGGTAAGGCTTGCGAGGCAGTCTCTTTCTGGTTGAACACTATGGCTAATGTGTCTGTCCTGCCAAATGACCAGGCTCACTGTCAGAAAAACGCAAGCACGTCCTCCCACCTCTGCTCCCTGTGACTGGATGGGCAAACACTAAACACTGGAAGCCCAGGCTGGACATAGTCACTCTGCTGACAATGATTTCAAGTGACTCCACCTCCATCTTGATATTTGAAATAAAATGTTTTCTGTCAGTTTAATAAAAGGTACCCGATGCATTCACATACCATTATATATTCATATATTTATTCCATTAACTATTTACTGCTGACCAGGAGAAAAAAATAGTGTGTTTATAGGTGAAAAGGACAGATGGATTTAAGACCTGGTATCTTAGAAGATAATGATCTTCCAATAACCCTGGAGAAGGTAGCCAGGGAGGGGATCATTAGCTATGTTTATTGTATATATATATATTTTTCTTTTTTTGGTTTTGGTTTCTGGTTTTTTGAGACAGGGTTTCTCTGTGTAGCCCTAGCTGTCCTGGAGCTCACCCTGTAGACCAGGTTGGCCTTAAACTCAGGAAGATCTGCCTGCCTCTGCCTCCCAGTGGTGGAACTAAAGGGGTGCACCACCATGCCTGGATCTTTGCGTTTGGAATTTTTGAATTGTGAATTTTGTATTTTCAAGCTATTACTGATTGATTAGAACATGATGGAGGTGGGGAGGCAGCTCTTTGGGTTAGAATGCTTTATACTAATGTGCAAGAAGCAGTTGTCTGTGTATGTCAGGGTTCAGCCTACATCCTGACAGAGTGTTTGTCACTCTGGAAGTAATTTTTATTACTACCCTTGGTAAGAGTAAACACTCTACTGTTTATAACAACGTGTGGACTTGCTGCCTGTGGAAACCCTATAGCTTTTCTGCTAGGCGACCAGCAGTGACAACACACTGATCGCATTAGCACTATGGACTACTTGCAGCTCTGGGTTTCCCTGTTCTGAGGTTTTTGGATGGTTTCCACTGGTTTGTCCCAAATATCCCATAAGTCCACCTGCTCCTGCAGTGATTAGAGTTTCACACTGAGTGGGCTCAATGTCTTTTAAAATGGCTGTGTCCCCTGGATTCTGATGCACATGCTTCATATTCTAAATTTATAAGTGGGATATAAATCTAGGGTATAGGTTTAAATATTTTCATATTTGAAAATAACGTCAATTTCTAAACTCCACCTTTTATTTCCTTTTATAGACTAAGTCTGAAAGGTAAGACTGTAGAACACTGCAAGCTGCAGGAAGACAGGGTATTCCATAACTAATGTTGCTGCACACAGCCTGCCCGTATTTATTGGCCTTTTACTCAGGGTCCACTTTAATTGTTATCTGCTCAGGCATTCTATACCACATAATGAAACGCTTCCATTTCACCCTCCGTGCCCTGGGTTTTTATGTGTACCTTTACTAATGACCCTTTATTAAGCCAATTTTACCCTTGAAAATGGGAGTTTTCTTTTGGTCAACAAGTATTTTTAAGGGCAGGGTCTGAATGAACTTTCAAAGGACCCTATAAAGTGCATATTATTTTAAGCACTTGTAAAACTGAACAAAGTAGGCTTGTAGTCTAGTGTGGCTGCGAACACCTATATTTCTCATTATACACTTCCAGGGACACGCTTTCTCCTGGCAGCAGGCCATCAATCCTCACTTGTGCTACCTTCAGAAGGATCAAACATCTGGGTAGAAAACAACACAATAAACTAGCCTGGTGTGACTATATATTAGCTGACAATGTCAACCAGAGACAATATGGGATTGAAAAGACACCCTGTAAAATGTCTTGCTGAATATACTTCTTCATAATGATCAGCAAATGCCAAAGTCTAGCAACAAAGCTATTATTTATAGCATATTAACATCTAATTGATTTTACAAATGGAGGCAATTATTTTGGATGAAGGGAGGACTGTCTGCCAGATTTAAATGATTTATGATTACCAAGAGAGAAAACAACAATGTTTTACTAATTCATTTTCAACTGTGGCTCTTCCACTCATTGATAATTTTAATTTTAACCAAATGATTTGCTTAAATAATACATTAACTTCAACTTAAAAAAAAAAAGCAACTTGCTTTATATCAGCAATCTGGCAGGGTTTGGTTTTGTTTTCCTGTTCAAAAATGTTGCTTCTTCCAGTGGGCTTAGAAGAGACCCTACCCTAGGAACACATTTTCGAAGTGCAGATTCAGAACCAAAGAAAGATCACACTTTCATGAACTCTATCCAGTTACTCCAAGTAGGAGCCAAAGCTCTCACGGAGTGCCCTGTGCATGGGGCCCAGGAGAAACCTGCAAAGGCATGCGTCTCGGGCCTCTTGACCTAAAACATTGACTGTCGGCTTGAAAGGTTTCATAACTTGCACAAGTGTTGCAAAAGAAAAATTAAACAGTCTGAGTCACTCAGCTTGATGCACATGTTTGAAAAGGAAGAGAGGAAAATGGTGGGTTCCTTCCCATTTCAAGTCAACTATAAAGCAGAGGAGAAGCTCACATTTCAGAAATAACCTGTGCATTTGTTAAAGGAAAAACATGTACACACAACTAGGGATTGCCCCAGGCTGAAGCAGATATTGATTGGGCAAAGCTGAGGACAAGGGGTCTTGAAACTAAACAAAAGCAAATTCATCCTGTTGACAGATGTTGCTTACATCAAAGCACTAAGGAACTCCCCAGACTCCAATTTTTAAAAACAATTAGTATCCTTCTGCAATCGAAATATTGAGGACAAAGTTAAGTTTTTTTTTTTAATCAGTCATAATAAACATTATTAACTCTGCTCTCAGAGAGTTTCAGTTCGGTAAGAGACTATTCTAGTGTGTTTTTAGCTGTAGGCCTTGCCAAACAGTGGTTTATTCATTCCCATGGACATGTCTGGGAAGGCATTTGGGCATGCTATCAGCCCCTTCCTTCCAGGGGTTAACTGCTCTGGCTGCCAAATAAAATACAGAGAGAGCCATGTAATTATGGAAACAGTCAAAGGGCAGGCTCTATTTTGAAATCTATTTGCACAGGCAAGGTCTCCCAATTGAACTCACAGGAAACAAGCTGGTAAGGAGCCCCCTTACCCCAGATGCCGGCCACACTTTCTCTCCATTTCAGGAAGTCAGGACACAGACACCATCCACCACTGCTTCCTGGATTTCAAGCTAAGATGCCCTTCCAGAGAGAGGAGTGGATCTGTTTCACAAACCTAGAAGGATCACTTGGGGGAAGGGGCTAATTAACAGCATTTGGAAATAGCCTCTGAATGGCAAAGTTTCGGTGTTCGTTAAACATTTCTAAAGAGGACAGAGGCCCAGTTGGTATGCAGGTGTCCGGGACAGCTCACTTTCTTCAATGTCCAAAAGAAAGCACATAGAAGAATGTAACAAAGACTGTACAAGAACTTGTCTGAAATAAAGATTCTACCTGACAGACCAACAGGGCTGTCCTTGCAGGTATTTCTAGCTAAAACAACGCTACAGTCATGAAGATCGCACAGAATGAAAAGGAAATATGTCAAATACTAAGGGACAAAAATGTGAAAACTCACGTTTATCAAAAATGTTCGTCCTGGTTGCTTATACTCTTAATTGACTACTTCTGTGAGGAGGCAACTGTTTGACCACTACAACAGGATTGGCTACTAGTACTACTAAGAGGCCCAATGAAGGCAGGACAGACACTGGTCTGTGGGAGTCAGGGCCATCCTGGGAGTCCGAGTTCTAGAAAGTCAGTACATGTAGAACACTTCTTCAGAAAGGATGGGTGGCGGCCTGGGGCACCCTAGTTCAAGGGTAACAGTCAAGAATGGTTCCCAGGTCACAGCAACCAGGACTCTTCGCAAGGCTCCCTCGGAAGTTAGTTCTATGTGATGTCCTGTCTCCTTTTAAAAATCATATTAACAACAACTGACACAGCCGGGCGTGGTGGCGCACGCCTTTAATCCCACCACTTGGGAGGCAGAGGCAAGTGGATATCTGTGAGTTCAAGGCCAGCCTGGTCTACAGAGTGAGTCCAGGACAGCCAGGGTTACACAGAGAAAGCCTGTCTCGAAAACCAAACCAAACCAAACCAAAATGAAACCAAACAAAAAAATCCAGCTGACATAGCATAACACCGCTGATCAGCTCAGACATGGTGTATGAAAAGGCTTCAATTTGCTTCTTTAGAAAAATAAAATTTGAGGATGGAGAGATGGCGCAATTGTTAAGAACACCAGCTGCTCTTCCAGAGGACCTGGGTTCAATTCCCAGCACCCACATGGTGGCTCCAGTCCCAGGCTGTCTGACACCTTCTTCTGGCTTCCGTGGGCATCAGACACTTACATGGTGCACTGATAGACAAGCAAATAAAACACCATAACATAAAAAAAAATCAATTTGATAATGGGATTATTCACTAGTAGCTACCACCAGGACCTGAGGAACTATACTTTAACAAGAAGCACTGTTCTCCTCTGAAGAAACAGACACACCCTCCACCTATGCTACAAATACAGATCAATGGACACTTGCACTTACTAATGGAGACCCATGTTGACGGGCCTGTGGTGGGAAGGAGCATTTTTAGGCATGCTTAACCACAGGTGAGGGAAGAATGGCAAAGACTTTGGCAAGAACTAAAAATCTACCTGTCATTTGGCAGGTCAGGGGAAATTACTTAGAAATGATCTATTTCTATAGAGAAATATGACTACTATAGGAAATGAAAAGATAAAAAAATATTTAGTTCAAGTTGAAACTTAAGTTCATCTGATATAGACTACAGATCAGAAAATACTGAGTCACAAAGAAACAATGTATGCTGAGCAAAACCATTGTCTCTCAGCTGAAGTTTAGAGAAAAGAAGCTTTTTCGCAGTTCGACAATACGTATACTCAGGCCACTTCTTGGACAAAGAAATACTGTGCCTTTCTAGGGAAGAATAAAGGGGCTGTTTATTAGAGCCTTGTTAAAATGTAATAATTCATTCCAGTTGAGTCCTGTGAAAAATGTCATCAAAATATCATTTTCTTTGCCAGATTTTCTGAATGCCATAGTATCATTTAAATACAGATGAGAGAGAGAGAGAAAGAGCTCTGACCAGAACAGAAGTGCAAGAGAACCAAAGCAAGCAAGCATGCTGTCAAAGTAGAGGGGGAAATTATTTCACGAAGGCCTGGGACCTGGGGAGTGCACACTTGTGGGCCAGAGAGAACATCTGGCAACTTTCAACTCTCCACAGTCCGAAGCAACACTCCTGTTACCTCACAAACACCTGGCTAAAGAAGGGGGAGCTAGAACAATTTTATACTAAAGCACACAAATAGGAACCAGAAAGGGCAATTTCACAGAAATCATACATGGAATTCAGTTTTAGAGAATGGCCACACAAAAACATTATGAGTTTAAGAAAAATGAGATAGTAAGAAAGTCCTTTAATTTTTTTAAAAAAGATTATTAATAAACACACCTGTCATGTAAAATACTATTTACAGTGCTAGTCATTTTGGATTAAAATACCTAGTAACACAAGATTTGAGGACTTCCAGCATACGAGCAAAGGTACAGCTTTCATAAGAATATTTTAAAATTGTATTAAAGCATTTGAAAAGAGCATAATTTTAGTTTTCATTTTATAACAATGTCTACTACATTCTACCTTTGCATTCATTCCTTTCCTTTTTTCCTTCTTTCTTCACTTCCTTCTTGATACACTATGTAAAGTTATTGTTGCAAAGGAAATAATTGTTCTAAAACAGCTTGGACCTTTGATTAAAACTACAGTAGCAATATCAACACATACAACCACCCTCTAAAGTCCCCATCTTGACTCACGCTTGCTGCCATCTTCACCGTACAACGCCAAAAGAAAAGAAACACTGGAATGGGAATCTTTGGTGGTCTTACGAATCATTTCTGCTGCATCTCACGGCAGTAAGGGTGGAGGGAAGAGGTGTCAATAATCAAACCCAAAATGGAAAAACCAAAGCCTAAGGAAAAGAACACATCTCCATGCTTCCATGAATGAGATTACACAGACTCAAGACAACAGAAGCCAAGATCGCTCATCAGAGAGCTATCTTCATCAACAACAACAAACAAACAAATAAAACCCAGAGAAATTACATAAAAGCCTTTTTCAGTACAAGGAAAACTATGCAATTTTTCTCAAGATGGCTTTGAATTTGGTATAGCTATGTTGCCACAGGTAATGTTTATCTTCCATTCAACTGAGTAGACTCAGTTGACCATCTGAGTAAAGAAGCATTTGACAGCTTTAGGCATTAATATAAAAAATTCATTGTAGTCTGCTGCCAACACAGTGTTAATTTCTCTTCTTTTAAAACAGTGTTGCTTTTGTTTTTAAGGTTAAAAATTAAACCCGCCAATACTATCACTCCCAACACAGTGTGTATTCCTTGCCTGTATATGGCTGGTTGCTTCTCATATCTGAAAACACTTGAGAACCTCAGCTGAAGATATTGGAAATATTGTTCAGTTACTAGAATGATAAATTCATTATGTCTTTTTTTAGATTAATATATTTAATATCCCTACAGTCCTAAATGTCTGATGTATAAAATATTTAAGAAATATTTACTGTCTAATGTTATGTACTGAGCACTATTTGAGGTTAGTTCCACCAGAATGTCACAAAAGGAAAATTAACCCCCAAACGCCCAGTGTAACAGTCAATTTGGGCTCAAAATAAGGGAAATAATGTAGAAATTAAAATATTTTATGTTTTATTGTAAATGTGTATGTGTGGGGTGGTCTTCTAAAAAGAAGAGTGTTTCTAATTCTATATGAACTTCTCTCTCTCGCTTATGCAACACTCATAAATTTTTGTGTCAGCCTTGTGCAAACACCATACTAACCTCTGTTCGTCCCAGTTTCACTGTGTTTGCACTAAGTGAGCACTATGCTTGGATTCTTGTTTAAACCGACTCCTTTTCTCTGAGTGCTCATTGGTTTATGTGGACAGGCTAAATTCCCTAACCCCTTACTTTCCTCCTTTAATCGGAATGAATCTTCCTGAGCAGGTTGCCATGGTAACTGTGTGATGACAGAAGAAGCATATCTGTCATGAGGATGGGATAAACCCTCGATTTGAGAAACGTGCTTTGGGATGAGCAAGGGATTCATTCACAAAGGACTCTGAGGTCCTAGATGGCTACTGCTTAAAGGAAAAGCCTAAAGCACCCAGCCCCTACCGATATCACCATGGGGCCATCTTGACCACCAAACCTGACTGCAGATGTACGGAGACCTGAGGCAGCGTGACTGGAGTGTATTGGCAGTAGACTTGAACTCACAAGGAAGAGTCAAGAGTTTACTGTTGATGTTTTTCTGCTGGATCCTTGATGATTTGGGGGCTAATGGCAAGGGCTCCATGTGTAGTTGGAGGAAGATCTCTTCTTCCATGGGTAGCTGGAGAAGACCCGCCCTCTTTTCAGGGCTCAGATCCTTGTAAACACAGTGTATAGAACTGCTCTTAACGATGTGCACGAGGTGGGAGGAGAGAGTGGAAACCACCTGCAGGAAACATTTCCCTGGAAAGCTGACCATCACAGTTTTAACACCTACATCAGAAGGCTAGTTCCAATTTCTATTTGTTTAGTTAAATTTTTTTTTTTCTTTTTATGTTGGGGATTGAGCCTAGAGCTTTCTGCACTGCAGGTAAGGCATGTTCCACCCTGAGCACACCCCAGTCTAGAACACTGCTGTCTTTAGTCTGTTAGTAAACTCTATCCAGTCAATGTAGTGCTTAGCCATAACCCTTATGTTGTCCTTGGTAACCTAATTTGTAAGAATTTAAATATATTTATTTTGGTGTACAATCTGCTTAACAAAAACACCTAGATCTCTCCAAACCCCATTGTTTAAAATGTACCAAGAAGTCTTCTTTGCATAAAAATTCCTGTTTATTAAACAGTGAAACAGGAAGAACTTATTTACATTTCAAGGACTGGCAACATACATCATTTATGACAAAGAAAGGCAATCACTCTATAAGAAATGTTCAATCACTGTCAATCACAAACACCATAATACACATACAGAAAAGCGCAGTGTGAACTGTATTAAATTCAGCTAAACACAGAATTACCAACAGAACAAACAAAACAACAAATAATTATCAGTGACTCACAGACCTATTTTCACAACACACAAAATAACTTGGCAAACTGTAACCATGGAAACCTGATAGCCTAAATTTGGCGCCTTTAAATTTTGCATTTACTTAAAGCACCATGGGAAGGATGCCCTTATAAAAGGTAAATGTTTCAAGGGCTGTCAAAGCTTATCTATTATCAGACAATTCATCAAAATAGTTTCCACAGTAAATTAGTTGTCTTTAAAATTATTCAAATATCAGCTTAATAAAAGTATGATAAAAATGTCAGCCAACTTGTTCAAAACTTTCAGAACCGTTATTTCCATAATTACTGATTAGCAATTGAAAACCCTCAACTATTTGCAATAAATTCCATAACAGTGAAGTAATATTAAAACACGCTTTGACAGACTTTTCTTAAATTCACAGTGTCGCACGCAACCACCTCTCCACTTCATCTTGTGAATGACTAGGGAAGGGAGGCTATTAGTTTTGGTTAGTAAGTGCTATTCACTATTACCATTTGAATAACAGTGTGTAATGCTGCAATCATTCCTAAGGTCTTATATTTTTGTTCCATGATCTAATGACTAAAGCATTACTTCGGAGTTCACTAGCTCCCACACTGAAGATGCAATGTTCAGTGTGTATGTCATTATGTAGATGAGCGATGGGTGTTGTTTGACATGATTTAAATGGGTCAACAGTATTATCCTAGTCACATTAATCATCCAGACAGCTAGAAGGAGGTGTGGGGGGCAGTCTTGAAAACTAAAACTAGAGAATCTATTCACACAAGTGACACTCACTATTGGTGGGTTATCTAGGATGTGGTTAAAGAGAAGGAAGAGGTACAGACTCTGAACACATGTTTCATTATTTATTCAGAAACTCTAGGTCTATTTCCAGAATTCGAGTGAACACCCACAGAGACAGATTACTGAGACACTGTATTGTAACTTAAAAAAAAAAGCATTTAATGAAAGAAAATCTGTGTGAAAGGAAAATCTTTGCCATTCAAGAACAAATATATTTTGAGGAGGTGCGTTCCAAGTGAGACTGAGTCCTGAGGGTTGGGTGGGGCCCCTGGAATCTACAGCGGGAACCAGATGGAGACACAGGAACAGAGCCCTCACTGTGGATGATAACTCCACCTTCACCTGCTGAGGGGTCCAGGGAAGTGAAAAGGAGAAGAGACAGGGCAGGGAGAAGAAATGCAGGTGAGTTAGAATCATCTAGGGTCAAAAGGAGGTATCCGAGGAGGCATGAAGAAAGTCTGAGGTATGGATTCTCACACAGCAATCCTTGGATTGCTTCCTCTGCTTCATCTGATCTTGGCACTGGCTACTGAAGAGTGAGTGGGTTTGGTCTGCAGAGCTAGAGAGCATTCCAGAACTCGAAGACAATCACCCTTCCACCTTGTTCCATAGGAGAAAGTACTTTGTAACAGCAAGGATGGAAGTGTCTGACAGTCATTCAACAGAGCCCTTTGGCAGAGGCTGTGACAACTCTGAAGAAAACAGTGTCCATTGACTCTTTCATCCTTTGTGTTTGTTTTTCTTTGCTTTCCTTTTATTCATTTATTTTTACCTCCCCCCCCGCCCCTGTTCATTGTTGTTGTCTCTGTGGGAGTGTGTTGGATCCCCTGGAAGTGGAGTTACAGACAGTCATGAGCTGCCATGTGGGTGCTGGGAATTGAATGCAGGTCCCCTGGAAGAGCTCTGCTTTTCTTTTCTATGTAGTCATAGTTGGGTTTGAATTTGTCATCTTCTTCCTCTCCTATTTTTATATATTATGTACTTATAATTTTATTAAACATCTATTTTGAAGGTAGTGTATCTCTTTAGTTCCAGCACTTGAGAGGCAGAGGCAAGCGGATCTCTAAGTTCAAGACCAGCCTGGTCTACAAAGTGAGTTCCAGGACAGCCAGGGCTACACAGAGAAACCCAGTCTTGAACCCCCCCCCCCCCCCAAAAAAAAAAGGTAGTGTATTTCTTTCTCTAATATGTAAAAGACAACTGTCTAACCAAAGAATACAGCTTTATGTGATGCTTTCTCAGGGACTTCCCAGCATTTCCTTATATAGATGGATCCCACTGCAGGTTAGCCAATAGTGAATATTAAGGAAGGTACTTTTTTTTTTTTCGAGACAGGGTTACTCTGTGTATAACAGCTCTGGCTGTCCTGGACTCGCTTTGTAGACCAGGCTGGCCTCGAACTCACAGAGATCCGCCTAAGGCAGGTACTTTTTAAACTTTGTATAATATGCCTTTTACTAGTACAACTACATATATGACTATTCTTTTAAGTTTAACTTGTAGACTTTTTTGAGTTAAGAAATATGCAAAATTAGCCAGATAGAGGTGGCATGCCTTTAATCCCAGCACTTGGGAGGCAGAGGCAGGCATATCGCTGAATTAGAGGCTAGCCTGGTCTACAGAGTCAGTTCCAGGACAGCTAGGGCTACACAGAGAAACTCTGTCTCAAACTGTGCTCCCCCATAGAAATATGCAAAATTTTGTTCTACACAAACAAAAGTTGTACTTGATATTCTCAGTGGAGCTTATTTTTCTGTACCTAGTCTCTTTTTATTTTATTTTATTTTATTTTTTTTTTGTTTTTTGAGACAGGGTCTTTCTATGTAATCCTGGCTGACCTGGAATTTGTTATGTGGACCAGGCTGGCCTTGAACTCTCAAAGATCCTGCTGCCTCTGGCTTGAGTGCTGGGATTAAAGGTTTGTGTCATCACTCTGAGCTTACCTTCATCAATTTATTATTTTATTTACTTAAGAGTTTTTAGAGATAGGGTCTTATGTATTCCATGCTAGCCTCAAACTTGTTCTGTAGCTGAAGATGACCTTGAAGCGTTTGTGTGTGTGTGTGTGATATATGTTTTTGTGTATAAGTGTGGGTGTGCCTGCCACAAGCGCACTTGTGGAGGGCAGAGGACAACCTCAGTGCCATCAAATAAGGCAAGAGAAAGTGACTGTGCCGGATAGATTTATGCTGATTTGACACAAGCTATAGTCTCCTGAGAGGAAAAGATGTCAGCTGAGAAAATGCCCCTTTAAGACTGGGCTGCCTATAGGGCATTTCTTGGTGATTTGTGTGGGTGGGCCCAGCCCACGGTGGATGGTTCCACTCCCAGGCTGGTGGTCCTCGGTTCTATAAGAAAGCAGACTGAACAAGCCTTGGAGACCAAGCCAGAAGGCAGCACCCCTCCATGGTCTCTGTGTCAGCTCCTGCCTCCAGGTTCCTGTCCCACTTGAGTTCTTGGCTTCTTTCAATGACAGACTACTATGTGACCCCCCCCCTTTTGGTCATGGTGCTTCATTATAGAAACAGTGACCATAACTAAGACAAGTAGATTTTTTTAAATCTAGAGAATACTTTATTAGGTTTCTAAATTATTATTATTTATTTATTTCTTCCTTTCTATCTTTCCTTCTTTCTTTTTCTTCAAGACAGGGTCTCACTATGTAGCTCTGGCTGTCCTGCAACTCACTCACTAGGTACATCAGGCTGGCCTCAAACTCAGAGATCTCCTTGCCTCTGCCTTCTGAGAGCTAGGATTCAAGTGCACACCACCACACACAGCTTATCTTCTTAATGCAACCCATGTAGATAAGACTTTACATACTTAACACACTGCTTTGGTCTTGTACAAATTTTTAAAATTGTTTAGTTTCTAGCCCAAATTGAATATTAATTTCTGCATAGTGTCAACTCAACATGATAAACTATGTTACTTTTCCTGCTCAGAGTTGACAGCATAGTAAAGTATGCAAAAATTCAAGTTATAGGAATAGCAGGATGGCTCAGTGGTAAAGGCTCATACCACCAAACCTGATGACCTGAGTTGGGTCTCCAGAATTGATCTGGTGGAAGGAGAGAACTGACTTCCTGAAGCTGTCCCCAGATCTCCACACAGTGCTACAGCATCTGTGTACACAGACACAGACACACACACATACACACTACACACAGTCACACAGATACACACACACACACACACACACACAGATAGACACACACCACACACACACACCACACACACAGATAGACACACAGGCAAACACACAGATAGACACACCACACACACACACAGACACAGGTAGACAGACACACACACATACCACACACACACTCATACACAGACACACACACACAGACACATACCACACACACACTCATACACAGATACACACACACATACCATACACACACTCATACACAGATACACCCACACACACCCACACACACCCTACGGATAATATTATGGGGAGGTGTTTGGTACACCTTTTTCCCTGCTCTTACCTATATTTGAAATTCTCAGTAATATAAAGTTTAAAAGGCTGGTCCCAGTGGGCCTCCAGTCCAGATCTCTCTCTCTCTTAAAAATGCAAGAGTTATTTTCAACCTGGGGTGCTTTGCTGGTATGTGGGAAGGTAAAGCATTTAAAATGGCATTGGTCTGCAGAGACTGCTGGGTTGTCAGAGCAGCCCCGGGGCTCTTCAGGAAGGTGGAAAACTGCAAAATCATCCACACATTCCTAACCTGTACTTCACAGCCATGTGTGCTTCTAGGGAACAGTCCTGAGGCCCAGGTTTGTAGCTGCTCATTGCATTAGTCGGACTTCTTTTTCTTAAATATAAGTACGATAGCAAGGCTACAATAGTGCAAGGTGACCTTGAACTGTGTCCTCCTGCCTCTACCTCCTGAATGCTGGGATTAGAAGCCCATGCATGGTATTATGTCCAGCCCAAACTTTTCAAGTATACTAGAGCTTAAACAGAGGTCTGGACACTGGAGTTTCTGAATGTAGCATGCTCTAAGGCACTGGCTACTGTGACAACACAAGCAGGAAGTCTCTACACCAGTTAAGACTAGATAGGGCCAGAGAAACCCTGTAGAGTAGCTGAAGCTTAGCTTCCACATCTGTGCTAAAAACTCTAGCGGATGACTGCAGGCGGCTTAGTGGTTGAGAGCTCTTAACTGCTCTACCAGAGGAAGACAATCCAAGTTCAGTGCCTAGCACCCATGTCGGGAAGTTCACAACTGCCATAACTCCAGCTTCTGGCTTCTGCAGGTAAACATACACATAACAGTATACACACACAGATATACATTTGCAGACTGGTCTGGTCTCTCAGGAAACCTAGAAATCCTAAGTAGGACGTAACTGAAGGATCAGTGCTGTTGCAGATCTGTAGCTAACGTCTTGGGACTAGCAGCACGTGCGGCCTGCGCTCATGCACTGCTGTGACTCGGTGTTGCTCACTTTGCAGACTACTCTGAAAGGCTCATGGTTGGCTTTGGTGATGCTAACTTCAGTTCCCATAGATACAGCACAACCCTAGTCCTGCTGCCTCTAGCCCAGGAGCCTGACATGCACAGCTGCCGAATGGACACCAAGAACTTGTGGGCCCTGCATATTAGCAATGCACGCTTTCTTTGGAATTATTCCAGTTTTAGATGGACTCCGGTCTCAGCGGTCACCTCCTTTACCACACAAATCTGAAGATTGGCTTGTAGATTATGTAGCTACATTAATAGGCATCAGTGTTTTAGGAACACTGACAAATAAAAGCCTGTTTGTAACATATGAGAAACAGATGTATTTATATACTGCTGTAATTTTTAAACTATCTTAACTAAAATTTAATCCCATAATGTGTCCATAGAAAAGGATTCTATTATCTCATTAGAGATGTTTTTATTTTAGCATGATTCACCCCTTTTTTTTTCTCAATTTACTTGATTTACTCAAATTTCTTGGGTTGTAGGATTCAGGATGGATAAAGTCAGTTTTACATTAAGATACATATATGATTTAGCTATATTCAGTGGATTATCCAAACACAAACAATGTGGCTAAGTTCTCAGGCTAGCTCACTAACCCACAAAACTGCTGAAATTCTACACATTTGCAACAAAACAAACCAAAAAAAGCAGAAGACACTTCAGTAGCAAGCACATGTTTTATAGATTATGATTTTTATTGGGGATATTGCTGCCTTTACAACACAGTTTCTGAAGGGAAATACATTCCATTTTGTTGGCCAGTGAGAGCATGGGAAATGGTCAATCTGCTGCTTGTATCTCCCATGTTCCACCTCTTCCTCCCAAACTCAAGTGGAAAAAGGAGGGCAGTTGAATGCCCTTAGAAACTCTAGAGAGAAGAGAAGGCAGACCTCAGAACCAGGATTTTTATGTTGCTTTTTTTATTTTTTAAACAGAGGCTCACTCTGTAGACTTAACAGCTTGTGTAGAAGAAATGCAGGCAGTACCTGGTGGCCAGCCTATGCAGCACACTGAGAAGCACGGTACGCCATGTTCCTGAGTAGTCCCAGAAGTCAGAACACTGAATTCTAAAGCATCTTGTGTAGCTGGGAGCTGGCTGGCAGGAGACTCTGCACTCTCCATGTCTCTCTCTATGTGCTTCTTCTACAGAGACACTAGTGGTATGAGCGCTCCCTGTCCAATCTGAGGTAACGTGCCAACCAATTGATAGGCTTCCACTATATAAGTAGTTGTTCACATGCAATAAAGCAGGTGCTGTTCCCTGAAAGTGTCTCCAGAGTAGTTCATCTCTGCCTTATTGGGAGACACCCCGGTAGTGACGGCAGGCCTGGAACTTACTATGTAGACCAGGCTGGTCTCAAACCCACAAACTCACCAGCCTCTACATCCCAAGTGCCGAGATGAAAGGCGTGTACCATCATACCTGAGCAAAATTGCTTTTGTTCCCCCCCCCACCCCAGTCTCTACACAGTGAGTGAGAGGAAGAAGTTCTGGCAGCCTAATTTACCTAACTCTTAACACCGCAAAAGAACATGGCAAACCCCAGTGCAGCCACCTCAGAAGAAACACAGAGTCTCTGATGAATGAGTTCCCGACAAGGCTGCAGCGATAGACGTTAAGCGTTGATAACTGACTGATGGAGGAGTGGGACAGGGTTTTCTGGCTTCACTTCCTGTTCTATGCTGTCCACCTTCAGCAAGTCACTTAACTACTTCTTCCCCCAGCCTCTTCCTCTCGAGGCACACACATGGTGGCTTATAGCCATTAATAAGAGGCACAGGGGTGTACATGCAGACATTCAGGAAAAACACTCATACACTTAAAAATAATAAATCTAAAACTTAAAAAAAATTTTAAGCAGCATCAACTCAATGTTCATCAACAACAGGATGGTCATAATATGGTAAATTCCTAAAGTGGGAGATAACCACGGCCCAGAATGAAGGAACTACAGTTACAGAGGATAGGACAACCACGGCCCAGGATGAAGGAGCTACAGTTACAGAGGATGGGACAACCACGGACCAGGATGAAGGAACTACAGTTACAGAGGACGGGACAACCACGGACCAGGATGAAGGAACTACAGTTACAGAGGATGGGATGAATAGACAACAGAAATACAAAGCCACAGTTTGACAGTCTATAGGTGTATGACAAAGTTATAAAGGAAAGCAATAAACAAATTACTATTTATCACAAGATAGCTCAGTGAGTAAAGGCATTTGCTGCCCAGGAATGACCAGCTGAGGTCAAAGCCCAAAACCCAAAACATAGAGGGGGAGGAGAGAACACCTCTGCAGAACTGTGCTCTGACACCCACCATGAACACGCACGTGACCACACACACACACACACACACACATCTACTACTACTACTAAATAAAAATAAAAACTTTAGAAGTAAAGCATATAATCCCAGCACTCAAGAGGGAGAGGCAGGAGGACTACTCCAAGTTCAAGGCCAGCCTGAGCTACATAATGAGCTACATCCAGGTTACCATGGGTATGCAGTGAAACTCCATATCAAAAAGGAAAAAAAAATTTTAATTCTGTAAAATCCAGGATATGGTTCTATGGATTACAGAAGAAAGATGGACGAGAAAGATACAAGGGTTGACTGAGCTCCTGACAATGGCTTAATTTTCAAAAAAACAAAAACAAACAAACAAACAAACAAAAAACCCCAACAAGTATATAGTTGCATTGGTAGTTATTTTGGTTTTTGGTTTTGGTTTTGATTTTTCGAGACAAGGTTTCTCTGTGTAGTCCTGGCTGTCCTGGACTCACTTTGTAGACCAGGTTGGCCTCAAACTCTCAGAGATTCACCTGCCTCAGCTTCTGGAGTACTGAGAATAAAGGCGTGCGCCATTACTGCCAGGCACGGTGGTTATTTTTAACAACTTAAGAAACTGAACATTTGTTTCACACATCTCTCTCTCTCTCTCTCTCTCTCTCTATATATATATATATATATATATATATATATATCAATCATCTTTTACAAAATGCTAGGAGGAGAAACTAAGGAAGGTAGTGAGGAAATAGGCTAGAAACTAAAACAAACCAAGAAGGATTTTTTTCCTTTTCTAAGAGTAAAAAAAAAAAAAGTGTGTGTTGTAGTAGGTCTGAATGGTCTGGTAGGAGGCCTGAAGCTTAATACAACATTTTGGCATCCTACACTGGGTGCCAAAATGTTGTAAAAGGCCTGAGAGGCTTATATCTCCAGGCAAAGAAGCCTGAGACCCAGGGGTCTCATTGCCCATAAAATAAACACACCAAGACCTGTTAATGTTTCAATGCTTAGGCCTTACCTGGGCAGACTGTCAACTAACTCACTTAAATTAACCTGACCACCTAATGCCAACCAGCCACATGGTTTGCTGTATCTTCCCAGCGTGTCTCCTGGCAGAAAAGAGAGCTTCCTCTGTCTCTTCCCAGAGTTCCTTTCTTCCTCCCAGGAAGTCTACTTTCCTATTCTCTCTCTGCTCAACTAACTGGCTATCAGTGACTTTGATTATCCAATCAGAGAATGCCTCAGAAAGGGTGTTAACCAGATCTCAGGCATTGAAATCTGCATCTGAAAACAGTGTATAAGAGCTTTCTCCAACATGTGTATGGGCGTTATGTGCAGCAGGTGCAAGTAAGAGCCAGTGGAGACCAGAAAACGGCACTGTATCCCTTGGAACTGGAATTATAGAGGGTTGTGAGTTGCCACATAGGTACTGGGGACCCGAACTTGATCCTCTGTGAGAGCAATAAGTCCTCCTAATCTCACAGCCATCTCTCTAGCCCATTAGAATTATTGTTTTGTTTTGTTTTTCAAGACATGGTTTCTCTGTGTAGCCCTGGCTGTCCTCGATTTGACTCTGTACACCAGACTGGCCTCAAACTCACAGAGATCTACCTCTGCCTCCAGGGTGTGGGATTAAAGGCATATCCCACAACCACCTGGCTCAAACAATTTTCAAGTCAAGGAAAATATCAAGTAAAAAATAATCCATTCATAATTCTTTCACTTTCCCTCTCTTTCAAGGCAAGAGTTTCACTGTATAGCTCAGGCTGGCCTCAAATTCTCAATCCTCCTACTTAAGTTTAGGGTGCTGGCAGTAACTATGGTGTGCATGGTCATGTGTATACAGTATACACATGCCTGAATCACAGTGAGAGCGCTAACAGTGCAGTGGTCTAGCTATATGGAGAGTAGACTATGAGAAGGCTTATTTGCAAATTTAAGAGTGCAGTTTTTGGAATTGCCCTACTATTACACAGAAGCTAATAAACAGCCATAACGACTAGGAGCGTATTCTTATTCCAGAGCCTTTCAATTGTCATTTCATTGCTACAGCAGACAACCTGGCTGCTTGTGATCACAGAAAAAGCTACCACATTTTCTTAACAGAACACTATCCTTTTGTAAATGCATGTAATCCTAGTACTTGGAAGGCTGAGGCAGGAGGATGAAGAGTTTGAGGCTAGCCTGGACTGTGAAGACACCATTTCAAAGATCAAATCATGCCAAACATCTCCCACCCCCATCACCTGAAAAAAACACTGTATCCTTCTGAGTACTAAATAATAACACAGCTGACATAGTTGTAGCCATATATGAAGAAATCTCATACATATTCTTTAATTTGGTCTAACAACTTGTGCAAGAAAAATTGAGATGTATCTAATTTACAGGGGGAAAAATCCCCTATATATGGGGGGCTGAAGAGATAGTTTGGTGGTTAAAAGAAAATTTTGGCTGCTCTTTCAGAGGACCTGGGTTCAATCTCAGCACCCATATGGCAGCTTACCACTGTCTGTAACTCCAGTTCCAGGTAATCTGACACCCTCACACAGACATACATCAGGGAACACCAATGCACATAAAATTAAAAACAAATAAGTAATTTTTAAAAATCCCCTACAAACCCAAACAAAAACTCCAAACCCAAAGTTGGGGCCCACAGACTAAGGATTTTGTCAAAATCACGTTACAAGTGGCAAACCTAACTAAGCCTTCTTTTTTTTCCCTGCCCCACCCCCACCCCCACCCCCACAGAGTTTCACTGTAGTCCAGTCTGGCTTATAACTAAATATGTTGCCCAGACAGGCCTCAAACTTCTGGTACTCTCTCTTACATCATCCTCCTAAGTGCAGAGATTACAGGTGTGAACCACTACACAGGGACCTCAACCTATTTTGCAAACACTTTTTCTTTTTAAAGATTTATCTATTTATTATGTATACAGTCTCCTGTCTGCAGGTATGCCTGCAGGCCAGAAGAGGGCACCAGATCTCGTGATAGATGGTTATGAGCCACTATGTGGTTGCTGGGAATTGAACTCAGGACCTCTGGAAGAGCAGTCAGTGCTCTTAACCTCTGAGCCATCTCTCTAGTCCTTGCAAACACCTTTTTTTTTTTGAAACAAACAAACAAACAAAACTTGTGTGTAACATCCCTGACTGTCCTGGACTACCTTTGTTGACCAGGCTGGCCTTGAACTCACAGAGATCCTCCTGCCTCTGCCTCCTGAGTGCTGGGATTAAAGGCATGTGCTACCATGCCCAGCTGCAAACACTTTAAATTACATAAAATTTACACACACATGAGCAGGCATGTTAGTACAACAAATACTATGTAGCCAACATGAAGTTTCAGCAAATTATTCTGACCAGTTTTAAGTTAAAAATCATTTAGTTAGTTTACAGATCATCCCAGATACCACATGTATTCATTCATCAGTATTTTAGGATGCATATCTATGTGGCAACAGTTATTTATAATGGTTTAACAATAAAACATTAACATACTAAAAATTAATAATGATTCCTTAGGCTCATCAAATAATTGATCAGTCTTTACATATTGTCCTTTTGTTTCTTTAAAAATTCAACATCAGGGATGGAGAGATGGCTCAGTGGTTAAGAGCACTGGCTGTTCTTCCAAAGGACCTGGGTTCAAATCCCAGCACCCACGTGGCAGTTCAAAACTGTCTGTAATAGCCGAGCATGGTGGTGCATGCCTTTAATCCCAGCACTCAGGAGGCAGAGGTTGATCTCTGTGAGTTCAAGGCCACCTGGTTGGTCTACAGAGAAACCCTGTCTCAAAAAAAAAAAAAAAAAATTCAACACCAAATTTATAGCAAAGGAAAATAAGATCCAAATACCATCTGCTGCATTTACTTGGCTTGTTTCACATGCTGTTTTAAACAAATTCTCTTTTTTTCTTGCTAGTACTTTATTTGTTTAGGAACTTTGTTTATTTGTCCCTTAAATTTCCACCATCCTGGAACTGTCTGAAGCTTTAACTTGGGACATTTTGGTTGTGAGCCTGAGCCTGTAACAGCTGAGCTCTCTCTCAGGCCTGCAGCTTTAACTTTTATTATCATGTAAAAGCATCAATTACCCAGACTTAATAAATTTGCTTGTCTTCTCCATTCTTTTATTCTCACACTTTCATTTTGCCAGTAAGATCGGGCTGGGCGATTAGAAGTAACAAGACAGGGTTGCAGTTTAAGGGGTTGTGGGGGGAGAGAGACCAAACTCCAAATGGATTTGTCTTGAAGAATGAAACCCAAATCCAAAAGAAAACAGGTGAAATTAGCCATTGAAATTACGCCCCTGTGAATCAACCCTTTGCCCTACATCTGGCAGCACTTAGCTCCCCGAGGGCATGCTTGGTGCCCTAGGGCACTGCTACACATGTCTGACCAGCCGGGTAACAACAAAGCACACAGAGGCTATAAAAAGAGACAGCAGGTAACCATCAGGCCTGCGAATGGCAGGGGCTGTCTGACAAGACACACACACAGGAACCAACTGGTTATTCCCACGGCTGAACAGTCCTCGGAGGAGGGCTTTATTCCCGTACTCACTTTCTGCAGCATGCCTCTGTAAGTCACTGGGTAACTTCCTTGTTTTTATCAGACCCACAAATCCTCCCTTTTTCTTTCAAATACTCAGTGAAAAGCATCAGAGATGAGCTACATAAAGCCCCCTTGTATTCTTACCAAAAACCCATCCAGAAACTCAACTATACTGCTGTCTGGACCGTTCTCCACACTGTGGAGGAAGCAAAGGTACCAGATTATTCCGCAAACATTTTTGTATTATATTCTTAAAAAAGAGTCAGCATACAGAATGGCATCTTCTACTTATAATCATTTTACAACTTAAATGAACATACAGTTTTAAATACAACTCTCGTCTAAGTGAGCATTTTGTAATTATAACTGGAAACAGACACTTCCTGCCTTTCCCGGAGCCTAAAGCCTTCTTTTAGAACCTCATGTGGGCAATGGCTCCCGTTTTCCACCCAGACCACTGTAAACATAGTCAACTCGCTCCTTCTAAAGCAATCTTTGCAATGCAGGATTGATCACAGCTCTTACACTAAGGCTTCATGGGGTGCTGCCCCACCAAGAAGTAATTCAGAGTTGGGCATGTTAGGGCTCAAGTAGGCTGGAGGGGAGACAGCTTGGAGCTTCTGGATCTTTCCAGTTATTTTAAATCATGACACTTGTATAAAAAAAACCTATTTTATACATAGGAAGCTGGAGAGGGTTGGCTATGGAGAGTCTTAGTCTTCTTTTTTGAATTTATTTACCTATTTATGAGTTATGAAGCTTTGAAAATGATGACTCCTAAAGTGTCACTCGGTCTTTTACCCTTAAGCACAGTTTCTTAAATTATACAATAGAAACGTGTTTTTAATACGTGATTCACACAGACATACATGCGTGCAGGTGAATATGTTTAACCGTAGAATTAAGACATTCTTTAACAAATGGCTCACATCCAGTTAAATATTTGGAAAAGCTAAACTCATTTTCATTTCTGAGTATAAAAGAGAATGAAACGAAAACTTGCTTAAGGAATAGAATTATTTCCTGTTAATTGATGTTGATCTCTTACATCTAAATTAAGATAAAAGGCAGAAAGGTAATTGCTGACAGCATTACTGTTGCTCAAAACTTTATTACAAAACCCGAAACAGAACAAGGATTTGAATTAGACAGACACCTTGGGGCTGAGGAGGTGGCACAGTGGGAAAAGTGCTTGCTGCTCACACATGAATGATTGCCTGAATTCAGATTCCCAGCACCCACATAAAAGCCAGGTGAATAGCCCACATCTGTAGTGCAAGGACTGGGGAGCAAACAGTGGAGACAGGCGGACCCTAGGGGGCCCTGGCCAGCCAGGTTCAGTGAGAGACCTTGTCTCAAAGAATAACCTGGAAAGCAATGGAGGAAGACACTTAACATCGACTTCTGGCCTCCACACACCGGTGTGCACAGCAGAGCAGATACACACACAAATAAAAAAAATACTTTCAATTAATGAAGCCTGACACTGGGGCTTATAAGTTAAGGATACATCTAGGGGACTGGTGAAGAATGTCCTTTCTGAGACATGGTAGCAGTATTGTGTCATCCTTGGACCTTCTTATTCACATCTCCGTTAGTTCATTTCTACTTCTATAATTTAAAACAAAGGCCAGGAATGGTGCCGAACGCCTTTGATCCCAGCACTCAGGAGGCAGAAGCAGGCGGATCTCTGAGTTCATTGCAGGTATACATTTCCCTTAAACATAACATATCATATGTGGGGGAAGCCCTCTACCAACTGAGCCATGGATGGCCCCAGCTCTCATAAACATACTGTAAAAGAAAAGAAGTAAGTATAATATTTAGCAGTTGTTAACTATGGAGCATATCCTGGCTTATTAAGGTCTGGACACACATGGTCTGTTATCTTTCTATTTTCAACTTTTTATAGACTAGCCGAATCTAGACTAAAAATTGTAAAGTTGTTTCAATAATAAACATATGATTAAAGTCACATACTGCTAATTGTGGTTAACTTAGAATCCTTTTTTTCTTTTTTTTCCAGTACTGGGGAGTTGATGCATGCTAAATAAATGCTTTAACACTATGTTATACCCTAGCTCATTACACACACACACACACACACACACACACACACACACACAC